>OZ025256.1:12583562-12655083 GCA_964019135.1 Arenicola marina | reverse complement strand
GACCCATTTTGTCACCGCCTGGGTTGTTTGTGTGCTGCATGTACCGTCCTGAACTGTGTCTTGCATCATGCTCATCATGCAGACAGAATTATGGGGCGCCGAGTGGGAATTAAAAGCTTAATCAGCCATCCTGAACTGAGTTATGCGCTGACAGGCATCAGCGCCTCCCTCGGGCAATTTGGGGGTGTGGAGAGTGCGTTTATAAATAAGCTGTAAACATAAAGTGACCTCGATACTTTTTTTGTATTCTCATTTGCCCTCCCCTCCCCCCTTCCCCCCGTGGTGGCCATGAAAAATTTCCCATGGTGATCTGCCTCAGTACTAATCCTCCATTGATTATGCAATTGCTATAAGTATTAACTTATGCCTATAACTTATGTGGACTTTCTTAGTTTGACGCATTGTATTCCGCGCGAATGGAAACTGTCTTTAAGGGTACAACAAGGTAAACTTACCGCGATAAGGAACGAACTTACCAACTTTGTCAAGGCCAGTAAGCGCGTGGTTAATGAAAGTTATAATAAGCTCGTTAGTCTATCGAGTGTTCACAATCAAAATGAGATAAAGTGGGGGGAGCTCTTAAATGTATATATAGCAAAAGCAAAGTGGGAGAAATACTATTTAGGGGTCCTGGCATGCACAGTTGACGAAAGAACACGTAGCTTCCAATATAAATTTCTCCATAGATGCATCCCTACCAATAAGTATCTGTACAGATGTCGCATCACGGACACGGATAAATGTGTATTTTGTAAAAGAAACGTGGAAACTATAGAGCACCTGTTTTGGCATTGTGACCATGTGAATCGACTTTGGAAGAATACTACAGTATGGTTGGGACAAAAAATAATAGAAACTTATGCCTATAATCTTGGCACTTTTTGCGTCTCAGTTTTATCGTTCCTATGTCTTCGTTCTCTCTATATATCACCAGCTCCTTGTTACACCCTCCCCCCTTGTTAGTGACCACCTAACAGGGCTGGGGTTTTTTTTTGTGGGGGGGGGGGTCGGTTTTCCACATCTCGCAAAATAAATTGATGCCTTCCCAGTTTACGAAGCACTGAAAGATGAAATATCAGTTCACAAAGCATTGAAAGATGAAATCTCAGTTCACGAAGCATTGAAAGATGAAATGCCAGTTCACAAGAATTGAATTACGGAATATAACTATTAAATGAATAGAATAGGCCTATATCCCGCCATCCTCTGGATCCGCTCCTGTGTCAGACGTACACATATGTGTGAAAAACGCGCCAAAATCCAAGGATTCTTGCTCGGTTTGATCAGTAACAGTAGATCACGAAGGTCGATAAATTGACGATTTTTCGATTGACAGTTATTTAATATTAAAATTCCCAGTTCAAAATGAAGGAAACTTCTAAATTAAGAGGGTCGAGAATGAGGTCACATTCACAGTTCACGCTGAAATTAAAAGTCCATTCCGAGGAACAGAAATGCCTCTTGACCCCCCCCACCCCCCCACCCCCCCATTACAAGACTGGCCCCGGTGCAGTCAGTACTGGCTACAACCATCTGTCACCCCAAAACACATCACAACTGTATGGGCTTTCATTCTTTATAGCGCTCGTTGGAAGGCACTAAAATCTGCGACCAGCAAATGAAAATCTTTGGCAACTGAGGCAGCACCCATGAGAACCGTGAACTCGTTCAGACCATCTGCGTTCTTAGTTTGACTTTTATATGATATAATTCTGGTTCGTTATCTTTATCTATTAAAAAAAAATTATCAGAGATATAAACAGATATTCGAATTTGAAAACGCAACAATGCTACCACATTCGCGTAGCAATCGGCTTGGCCACTTTAACGCGGAGAAAAACCTATCGCTGCCCAGGTCATTACAATATCTCTTATACGTCGTCTGCCCCGCTCCGCCCCCCCACCCCCCCCCCCCCCCCCCCCCCAACCCACACCCACCTCCCGTCAGTTCAGGATGGGTGCATGCCGCACCCCCGGGCCGCATCCCCGGGCCCCACCTGCGTAGTCACACTTTTGATGCCGTAATCTCTATCGCAAAGCAGTCAACACATCTACAATGCGCACGAGAGGCCGGTAAGACGTTACAGTGGTGAGGTGTACGGACAGGGCGACTCTGGGGTAATGGGGAGGGGGCAGAGGGCGGGGTTGGACATGGGGAGGGGGTAGATGAGAATCAATGAGGGGGGGCTGGTCTAGGTACATTTTATCAACATTCGTGCAGCAACGTGAGGGATATGTGGGGGGGGGGGTGGCGGGCGGAGGTAGTCGGATTGGCTGACCCGGGGGAGGTGGGGGGGGGGAGTGGCGGGCGGAGGTATTCGGATTGGCTGACCCGGGGGAGGGGGGGGGGGCTGTGGTAATTCAGGGGGTTGTTGGATGTGTGGAGACCTCGGCTGGCTGGCCCGGATGGTGGGGGGTGGTTGTGAGGTATGTGGGCCCTGGTTCCGCGCTGACCCCCGGGGGGAATGGGCAGAACGGGCGTAGCTTCGTTGGGGGTGGGAGTGGGGGATCGATATCGGTTGGCTGACCTGGGGGAAAGGGGAGGGGGGGGGGGGTCCTCGGTGGGCTGGCCCGGTATACATGAAAAAATGTGTCTGATCTAGGCTCGTGTGTAGATACAAACCTACGATGTAGACTGCTCAGATAACTTCTCCTGACATGGCGTCCGCCTATAGATCACGGTGAAAAACAACGAGCTCCAAGGGACGTCGAGAACAAAGGGGCGAACCTTCTAATCTGGGTAGTTCAAAAACAGTTTTAGAAAACGTTACATAATAATCTGTAGGTAGCCTATATATGTAGATGACTGCACCCAACAGCGGACCGTGCGGCGTCAGTCAGGCCCCCTTTGGGTTTCCAATTTGTACACCTAAATTTGGACTCGTATACATGGGACCAACAATGGAATATTTTAACATTTTCTGGGGTACATAATTAAAGTTGCATGTGGAGCTCTTTCCCGCCAAAACTAAAGAGGTCAAAATACAAATAAGAGTCAGTCCTTGAATCATTCAAGATTGGTTTTGTCTATATTCCACCCATGCCAGACTGCCAAATAGTGTCTCTTAGCCTTGCCCGTGATATCAATTTACCACAAATTTTCATTTCAGTGGTAAACGTCATCAGTTTGAGCGCTTCGCGATGCTTTGTTATAAGTAGCAGTGCCGCGACAGAGTGCTGTGGTGTCGCGGGATAGACACGTTTGCCACACCACAGCCGAAACGGCGAGGTTTATCACGTGTCTGAACTTATGGAATGGAACAATCGAGTTTTCTGCAAATTTTGATATAAATTTCGCCTGGGCTTAGTTTTGGCGGGAAAGAACTCGACATGCAACTTTAAGGACTTATTTATGCTAATGCATAGCCGTGTCTAGAGGGTGGTGGGGGGGGGCACAGGGGGCACATGCCTGGCCTTTATACACACAAACTGGCTTGAAACACATCAATGCATCAACCTCAGTCAGCCCTTCATCCCTCCTCCCCCCCCGGCGCCAACACCCTCCTGCCCCACCGGCCCCATCATCTTCTCTGCCCCCCGACCTCAGCATCCTCTCCGCCCTCCTCCCCCCTCCAGTGCCAACATCCCCTCTACCCCCCCCCCCTCCCCCCCCTCACCCCTCGGCGCCAGCATCCCCTCTACCCCTTTACACATTATACCCCAATCTGCTCCAGCGCCTCATCCAATCTCCACCACGGGGCCGGCGCGACAGCTCAGTGGGTTAGAACGCTCGCCTTGAGTGCTCTAACCACCTGAGAGCCTAACGGCACGTGGGTCGGTGGTTCGAGCCCTGCTGTGGCCATGTCTGTGTGGGTGCAGGATAAAAATCCCATGTCTTTCTTCATAAAGAGTAGGGGGTTACTCCCGGGAACATGGCTCCACTCTCCCTTCCTTCTCCATTGACGCGATATGACCAATCCCCACCACAGCCCCTCCGCCCCCCCCCCACCCCCCCCCCCCCCCGCCCACACACACGGTTGGCCGGCCGTGGTTTGGTACGTGATGCCACCCACTGACCGATATTCCCTCGACCCACATGTTCCTTGGCCGCCGTTTTTACGTTGACGTCGCTCGCTGCTAGACGATCGTTCCCGCTAAAACGTGCCGACCCGCTACCAAGAAATCTCCGGTAGGTGGCGCTGCGGATAAGGAGACTACATGCGGAAACAGCGCTAGACATCAGTTACCGCAGTACCCTATTTTACAGTATCCAACTTTAAAGTTAAGGGGACTACACGCGGAAACAGCGCTAGACACCAATTACCGCAGTGTCCAACTTTACAGTTAGGCGGACTAACGTTTTTTTTAGTGAATGTCTGTGACAAATCGGTCATTTCTTTGATGATGTGTTGAGCATTACCCACTGACCGCCCCCCCCCTACCTACCCCAGCCTCGCTGTATATCTTCACGTACACCTTGACTGACGCCTTGGTGCCATATCAACGGGTCATCACCGAGTTTCGATGGGCGAGACAGTGGGCTTCGACACTAGGTGGCGACACCAGTCTTGGGAGAGAGGGGAGTGGAACGGGGCATTTCTTCCAACCCGGTGTAAGTTGTGAAGCCGCTTAACTGTAAAGTTGGATACTGCGTGTTGACCGCTTAACTGGAAAGTTGGACGCTGCGGTAAACAATGGCTAGTGCTGTTTTCGCATGTAGTCCGCAACTGGTGTCTAACGCTGTTTCTGCAGCGTTTTTGTAATTCACACCCGGTTGGCCCTTCCGGTTCCTTATAATTTTGCATATTTTAATTAATCATGAACACTGATGAATATTCAGTACGTCGCCGCAGGCAGGTAAGGCCAACTTCTCTCTACCGGAAACTGTCAGTGACAGTGGTTAAACTGGCCACTTCGACGGAATCTTCACCCTGTCCGGAATTACCGACCAGCAACAGCAAAACCGAAAGGGAAAGTGATACAGACAGTGAAGCTGAAGGTGTCAACAAGGTTAATGCGCTTTTAGAGACCATAACAGGGGCGAAGGGGAGACTGACAAAGCGAGACAGCCAGGCGGGCAGCGGAGTTAGCTGTGAATCACAGCAACGAAGTAGCGAGAGCTGGGCCTGGGCTCGAGCCAGGACTGGCTTGCAAGCGACACTTCATTGCTTCCATTCTTCAATTAAGTTGTTTTTCGATTTTTCGACCCTCGATCAAACTTGCCCAAAAGCAGGTTACCCAGCTGAAGTTGTTAGTAGTATGCATTGGCTTAGCCAACAACATTCACAATGTGACATCGCTCTACATGCAGTCACAGTAGGGGGGGGGGGCACCATAGTAAATCAGTGTAGGGTGTGGTGATGTGCCGTCATAATTTTGTTGATCAGCGACATAAAAATATGTGCATTAATTAGGCCGGTCTTATTCAAGAAAGAAGGGGTGAATACCAGTTTTTGAACATAATATAACAAAGAATAAACAATGTTTATTTAGCAACTAAAATGTTATCTTATCGTAATTCACCCAAATTATATATATCAATTAATTTAATAATAATCTTGAGAACAATTTAAATTAGATCTATAGGGGTCTGGAAGGGGGCGTCCAGTATCCAGTCTTGATTTTTCAAAATTCGCAGTGTCAAATGTCGATTCTTCAAAATTCGCAGTGTCAAATGTCGATTTTGTAAAATTTGCACTGTCAAATGTCGATTTTTCAAAATTTGCAGTGTTAAATGTCAAAAGCGTCGCTTTTTTCAGTGTCGTTTTTTTCTAAAATGCCACTATCCGTGTGGATGTTTTCTTTTCAAATCCTCGGTGTCGGAATTTGGGGGTCAATGTCGAATGTCGATTTTTTTAATATGCCTGTGTTGCATGTCGCCATTTACCCGTTCCAGACCCCTGGCTATATATGCAGCAACGAGTGGACATTTGCAACCATCTTAGACCATGTCCAGCCACGTACATGCCCATCCCCTTATAGTTCAGTCATCTAGCGACTAACATATCAGTCACACGCTAGCTATATCTAGCGAATGCCGGACAAAAAACGGGGGTGGGGGGAGGGGGGTTCAGTTGCTTTGAAATAACAGGCACAATTTCAGCGGATAGTCAGCTCTTTCCAGGAATCTGCTACTCGCCGATACCTTGACTGTATCACCTGCCTTCACTTTCAAGTGACGTATCTTAGTTTCATCTTGTCAATCATTTGGTTTGTAACGTTTTTTCCATCGACAAGAACGTTTTTTTGGCACCTGAATTTTCGAGATAAAACAAAGTTCTTTAAACCGCAGTAAAACGTCTTGAATTACGAGCCTATTAAGAATTACACCTAAGACGTATTTATATGGTAATAAAAACGTTATGGTTTATTATAACCACATAAGAACCCAAAAAAAAGTTCTAAAAATGTTCTAAAAACGTTATGTGTTAGCTGGGAATAACCTGGTGATGCATATTTCCGAAAACAACGCGCCGAAACGTTTACGTTTACTGTTCCCGCCCGCATGCAGATATCTGTTTGAATATTCATAAGAAACTGCGTAATCACGGAACCGGAAGTGCCAACCGGGTGTGAATTACAAAAACGCGTTTCTGCATGCAGTCCGCTTAACTGTAAAATTGGACACTGCGGTAACAGATGTCTAGCGGGTGTGAGATGTTGTTGCTTTGATGTCGGTTTGGGCATTGCTACCAGTATGACTACCGGCGTGTCACAGATATCTGATATGGTGTTGAATTCGGCGATAAGGCGTTGGGAATAATGTTATTAGTGTTGGCACCCAGCCAGCTATTGGTGACTGTGGGAAAGGCGATAAGCACCCAGCGACAATGTTGACACATTCAACATGTTCAAGGCGGCTGCTGGGGCCAATGTGCTGGTGCATGCATCGGGTGCATAGGTAGGACAGACGGGCAGGCGGACAGCTTCATTTTATTAGTATACTAGATATATATAAAGACTATTCATGGGCGTTTCCATTTTTTTCTCGTTTTCAAACACTTGTGTCCGCCCTTGCTGTTACAATAATGTTTGTTCGGCAATGGGTGTCAGTGAACCAGAACAGCCACACTGTCTCATGGTAGCAACCACTATGAATAACCAGGTTATTAATGTCACACACGTAGACTTATTGCAACACTAGATGTAAATACACTGTCCCATATCATGTACGTATTTAACCGTTTTGCTTTGTCTGTGAAGTTCCATATATCAGTTTAACCGTTTTGCCTGTCTCACAAGCGACCTCGACGTGTATGTTCCGCCCTATGATAGTTATGACCTAATGAACCCTGAGTACCACACTCTCCCTGACTTGACTGACTCCGCTAGGGCTCCATTGTATAGGTAAAAGCGGAGCTTGCGTAGCGCCACCGTGCGGGGAGCTTGCCAGAATACGTCAGAATTTGACCGGCTGGTTCCCTGTTATTATAAGTAACACACAGGGCGTATTTGATTATGCGCGCGGGGTACCTCGATTACGACGTCTTGTAAATCAAACAGTGAAAATCGTGCCCCGAGCGTTGCGTCACGTGATCAATTTCACCGCGCCGCGTGCTCTCGGTTTCGAGCAGGGGCACAAGGATTTCCAACATGGCGTCAAAGGAACCACCCAAGTGGATCGTTTCACTTGCAATTACGAGCTCGCAACCGTATCTTGTACATGCTAGTTTAACGAGAGATTGTAATTTTACGAGCAACGAAAATAAGCATCATACTAATATTATTAATATTACTGATATTATACCCCAATATTATTGGGGCCGTTATTATTGCGGCCAACTTCGTGCAATTTACTTTCTAGCAATATCATTCAAAAAATGTTTGCTATACATTTATGATCAAGTCAACCTTTTTCGTTTCACTTCGGGCAGGCAGTTCATTTTTTTTATTTTACGAGCAAAAATTCGAGATCTTGGTGAAATGACATCCACATAACTCCTTCGTCTGTTATGTTGCTGTCGGACAACGCGGATTCCACGTTTGACTATCAGACACACGGAACTTTCAAAGCGCATGCGCAAAAAAATCGCGCTGGGCAGGCGAAGTGCATAATCAAATACACCCACATTTCTTCCGACCATATTTAGCAATATTTCGCATTTATACAACACGACTGCATTTCTATGTTCATTTGCACTGCTTCTTCGGAATATTCTTCGGTAGATCAAAACGCTTCCAAACACAGTCATGTGAAGAACGTCCGCTCAATTGGTCTGTTCCGGCGACCCGAAAAAGTGCAGCCTTGTAACTACCGGGACGCCCGTCATTGTAGCATCATTCGGAATAAGGGGGGTGGGGGGGCAAGGGGGGGTTGTATTTTCAAATCACAAAAAAATAATTTCTTTATTCCCAGGTCACGATGAATTAACTGGCAAGCTCCCCGTATGCAATGAATGGGGCGGGTAATGATATAAATTGACGACTTCCCAATTCACGGTTATTTAATATGCTATCACGATTCTCAGTTAACGATTAATGGAAATCTTTGATCATGAAGATTGTATAATATCCCATTCTCAGTTCGCAAAGAATTATATTCCACGTCCCCATGTTACGGTGAAATTAACAGCCAATTCCCGAGGAACAGAAATACATCTTGCCCCCTCCCCCCCCCCCCCACCCCCACCACCATAAAGGTGGACAGGATGTAAAGATGCATCAGGCATCTGAGTCAACGCCCCTACGGCCGTCATGTAGGCTGGGGCTAATTCTTGCCAGCCGTTTAGCTTTGCCTGTGGAGGTCCATAGGTTTACGTTGGCTTTGTTTGTTATCTATTTAACCATATCTATTTAACCGTTTGGCTTTGTTTGTGAAGTTCAGTATCTGTTTAACAGTTTTACTTTGTTTGTGAAGTTTAATATCTGTTTAACAGTTTTGCTTTGTTTGTGAAGTTCCATATCTATTTAACCGTTTTGCTTTGTTTGTGAAGTTTAATATCTGTTTAACCGTTTTGCTTTGTTTGTGAAGTTCAATATCTGTTTAACCGTTTTGCTTTGTTTGTGAAGTTTCATATCTATTTAACTGTTTTGCTTTGTCATGTATGCATGTGTAGGCAAGTTGCGCAAATTACTCTTTTTATCTTCTGCCGCCAATCGATTTGGCTCCAGAGAAGGCAAAGTGTAATCATGCTCTCAACATCTACCCACTTGTCTCAGCCTAACGTGGGGGTCATCTGGTGTGGAAAAACACGAGGTGAGGGACTATGAGCCCGCAATGAGTGAACATCTGTTCAGAGACAAACAACTTGACTTGGACGACATCTAGTTTCAGTCAGCTAAACAACCTGACTTAGGCAGGCGCGGATTCTAGTACGAAAACCAGGGGGTCTAGAACCCGCCACCCACTCCCCTTTTGTAGATGGTGTACATCCCCATCCTTCGTGGGTCCTGTACCCCCGATATTATTTTGTTGAACCCCTGCATTTTGATCCCAGCCCCCCCCCCCTACCCCCCTGGGACGGGTAGCCGTACCCCCGCTTTTCAAAATCCTCACCCCTGTACCTCAGCATGCGTTAGCGACGTTGTTTATGGCACAACCATACATGCAGATGTAGGAACCATATGGTCGAAATCGCCAGGCTATTTGAGAGAATATCAGGATGTTTGTTGAGGGAGAGGGGAGCATTCACGTAAGTGGCGTGATCAAAACGGCTTCAAATCTGATTATGGGGTGGTCGGGAGGTGAAAGAAAGTGACCACCTGGGCCCGTAAGTTCGAAACGGCCGGAGCAAATTATTCCGCCCTAGAATAGAACATTAGCATGGAGCGGGACGAAATATTTGGCCCCCGCCGTTTCGACTTGCGGGCCCTGATCAGCAAGGGATGGGTGTTGGGTGCTCAAACTGATCCTTGCATGCAGTGTACAAAATATCCTCGCCTACATCATGGACAATTGGTATATATTAATGCATGTATAGAGAAATTAGGAAAGTCGGTGGCATTAAAATGAGACACTTTCTGAAAGTTAATGTTAATTAAGTTTCGTTAAACTCGCTCAAGAAGCTTGCCAGAGATAATTGATGCCTTTAATCAGACCATAGACGCCGTTCTACTCTGTATTCGATCTGCGATCTACCGGTATCTATTCTCGCGTCCCGCCAGTTCTCCGCTCAGGTCTTAATTATAGATAAATCTACCCCCCCCCCCCTCTGCCCTTCAGTGTTAACCGTTAAATCCTTTCTCATTATTTCAGGGCTTCGTTGGTCCGGTGTAACTAGTATCTGCACAAACAGGGGTGGATCCAGGAATTTGAAAAGGGTGGGGGTCCACACTCCGGGGGGAGGGTCTCTGAACAAAATTGCGACCGGGGGATCCACCAATTTTATGTCGACTGGGGGGAGGTCCTCGGCAAAACTTGCGACACGGAGGGGGGGGGGTCAAACTCATGGATTTTTCGTCAAAGAAGTGTGGGGGCGGGTGGAGCGGACCAACTGAACACCCCCCCCCCTCTCCCACTGGATCCGCCCTTGCACAAAGGTGGCCTAATTAACCCACTAATCCTTCCAGCGACTAGAGACCCGGTACCGCCTTCAAGGCATATTGAGGCACTTCTGCATGGGGGTAAATACATGTTAAACAACCGAAAACACAGTCAGTGATAATTTCAAATATTGCGTTTCGATTTTTCTCTTATTAGTTATAAAGATGTCGCACTTATTACAATTAAATGCTGGTTCTAGGTCTGCAAAACAATTATTGACGACTTGTTGGGCCTATACAGCCTCCCCCCCCCCCTCCCCCCCCCCCCTCCATCTCCCTCACCCCTGTTTTTAAAATTTAGATGGTCCGTACACATCATGTGGCTGCACTAATGCTTTGCATTGCCACTCCCCCACATGACACATGGACGAAATGGTCATCTCCCACCTCCCTGGACAAAATCGTTATCCCTCGGGACCCCCCCCCCCCCATCCTTGACGAGATCCTGAATCCGCATCTGTACTGCTTTTTACATTATTGTAAGGGGTTATGCCTAACAATACCACTGGTCCTACACCTAGCCTACACATCCTAAGCCCCACCCACCCTCCCCCTCGCTTCAGAATCCCGGATCATTGCCCGCCACTGGCACTTACTAAGTGCAAAGATTAAAGCAAAACAATCTCAGAAAGTACGAACTAAAAAAGATATACTGCAGTGTGTCATAGGTTGTTGACTCAACCTATTGCAAAACAGTTAAACCGGCCTACAATACGAAAAAAGTACATGCGTAAGCCTGTCCAAAGGTTTCAAGAGTCAGTTGTGCGCGTTTGTTCAACCCAAAAGCGTCAGTCCTTGGTAGAGTGAAATACACAGTTTTAAGTTTGACTTAAAAAATATCGCCGATACAACTCTGCGTAACATTCCGGCAGGAGACCGGGCGGGGCCACTTGAGGTTAAAGAAGTGATTGATTGACAATAAGAGACCTATTGGAGGCCGACATTCGCGAATAAGGCGCAGGAAAATATGGAAAAATAAGGTTTCCAGGAGTAGAAGGTTGCAAGGGAGAGACCCGAGGAGGGGCGATATCCGATATTCCATCGTTTATGAGTTTATGAAAGCACTTATATATATGTTAACCTGAAGAGTTACGGCCTCATATATTCAAAGCCGTCAATAGACAAGGCGATCGAGGCTCAGTGTGAAACTGTACATTTGCTCACAGATGGCGCAGGCCGTGTGGTATGACGTTTTCGTCACTATGGATTTGTTGGGTCCTAACACACGTACTGTTGTTTACTCACCATCTAAAATGTTTCAAAAAGGGCCACGGAGCTGTTAACCCGTGTATACATCCGTGTTTTCGGACAGATGGGCGGCCACGCCGGAAGCGGAGCGCTCGCGGATCATGCTCCGGGTTGCCGACCTACTCGAGCAGCAATTGGACATATTTGCTGAGATGGAATCACGTGACCAGGGCAAGCCGGTGTCCCTGGCTAGGACCGTGGACATCCCGCGGGCTGTGCATAACCTGCGCTTCTTCGCCACCGGTCTGCTGCACCTTGTGGATGAGTGAGTGACGTCATACCTGGGGTCCGGCAGCTCAGTAAAGCGAATGTCATAAGGGACTAATTAGATATGTATGCTCGTTGGACGACTTATTTAAATGACGATCAGGATAATGAGGTGCTGAGAAATTGAAGGATGTAGACCTACAAGTCTGTAGTATATAATTATAAACGAGGGTATACTTCGTAGGTCTATAATATGTTATATCGCGAAGATGTTGAAGTCTTATCCTAATTATCCACACCCAATGTTATGATTTCATCATTAAGGGCATTTATCAGTCATTGGCTGGTCATACAAGTATGTTCCGTGAGCTCATAAACTTATTATTGTGAATAGCTAATTCGGAAAACAACTCACAATATGACCCTTACCGTTGTCGCATCTATAGTGCTCGCTACATGGACGAAATGAGAGCTTTGAGCTTCACCCAACACTGCCCAGTGGGGGTGGCCGGCCTCATCAGTCCATGGAACCTACCCCTCTACCTGCTGACCTTCAAGCTGGCCCCAGCGCTCACCTTCGGTAACACGGTGGTGTGCAAGCCGTCAGAGTTCACGTCTGTCACGGCCTGGATGTTATGCAAGGTGCTCGGGGACGCAGGTAAGTGGTCACATACTGCTAACTGCCCGTTTGATAATAATTGTCAAAAGTTATCCACAAAATTCCTCCTCTGATCTGAAGCTGAAAGCGGTTTCTATGCAATCCATATATCATACAGTTCTATCCGCATGCAGAAATACTGAATCCTTTCTTTGAATTCACATGGTCTACTTTGTATATTAAGTTCCATGTTCCATGGATACTTTGGACTATATAGTAAGATAAACTTGGCCACAAGAGAGACATTTCCACAACGATCGATGTGATTTTTCAAGCTGCGATTTCCTTGGGGTTTTAATAGGAGTGCCTCCCGGCGTGGTCAACATGGTGTTTGGTACCGGCATGTCCGCTGGGAGCGCCCTGGTCTCTCACCCGGATGTGCCTATAATTAGCTTCACGGGCAGCACGGCGACTGCCGAGAAGATCCGCGTCAGCAGCGCCTCCATGTGTAAGAAGCTGTCACTAGAGGTAAGATGGCGTCCTGGCTTCAGCGCAACCACAAGGCCTTCATAAGATCCTTCTCGCCTCACCGTTTTTGTTTCAGACGATAGACCTGGTTCTAAGCCGTAGTACTAGGACTAGGGCCGTGCCAGGCGGAATAATAAGGAAGGTTCTAGCCGCTGCCATTGTGTCTGTAACTATGCGGGCTTCACTATACGTGTCAATTGGAATTGGACCGTGCTCGACGAGCCTTTCCGCAAATGATATTGGCTGGTTTTGTCTGATGCAACGACTTGAATGTGTAAATCGTCTTCTAATGAGTGCTCAATTAATCCATGCACAACACAAATGTTTCATTTGAGTGTTCTATAAGAACGAAGTAGAAAAAGCAGGACACAAACTTGTAACATCATCTCTCTGAATGGAGCAAACTGTATCAATTGAAGGAAGAGCACACGGGTCGAACGGTTGCACGGTTGCACGGCTAAATTAGACCAAGAAACCTCGGCGGGACAATGCATGAGTTGCATGAAATATTGCCTGTATTAAGTCGCCCAGATTAGGTTTCAAACCAAGGATCTAGTATTGACCTACGTCACGGCAACCGACTCCCAAGGATTTGTCAACAATATTTGTACAAGTAAAGTCTACTAGTGTAGAGATATTATGAACTTGCATGATGTCAGTAACGTTAACGTCAATATTGTATGGTGTCTGCGTGACATGGGGTCAATATGTGATTAGATCTGTTCATCAACTCCGAATATTAAGTTATGTGAGTCATTGCGTTCACTTGCAGTGGAAAAGAATATCTCGGTCCGGGTTCCTTTCTTACAGTAATCATGCTAAACCAAAGCAGGCAAACGTTATGTCATGGCAGTGGAGAAAAGACTAATTCATATGCAATACAAATTGTTAATCGTACACCATGTTCGAGATGCAAGTCGTGATTAGTTCTCTGAGTTGGGCTAGCGTATGTCTGTGCCCACGTGCTGTCACTTATGTACTTGCTGTTAACTGGTAAATATGTGCATGTTAATACGTTAGACAACATCGTAGATAAACTACATTTACAAAACAAGGTGTGTTCAATCTT
Source organism: Arenicola marina (assembly GCA_964019135.1). NCBI lineage: Eukaryota > Metazoa > Annelida > Polychaeta > Arenicolidae > Arenicola > Arenicola marina. Next base: position 12,641,011 of record OZ025256.1, on the reverse strand, counting down.
GGGATTCTACAGGCCCACTTTACAACAAAATAGAAACATATTATGTCTATATATTTAAGGTAAGCTACCCATAATAGCAATGTAAAAGAACTCTGTATTTGTGATTATTTTATGAAAGTATACCCAATTACACACCTTCTGGTGGTGAATTTTTAGGATACTTTACGGTCCCGTTAAAAAAATATTCTCCATTTTCCAAGTAAACCCCCATTTCACAAAATGACCAAAACTTTACACGTACCATGAATATGTAATTTTGCTACAATTCAGCTCAATATATAGTCATTATCATCAGTATTAGCTCTTAGTGCAGTTATACAAAATCAGGACAGTTTTTGCCAAAATTCGAAATCACCACCTTCACAAAATTGACTATAATTTCATAAAAAATGAAAATCTTGACACCAAATCACTTTTAAAAACTTCTAAAAACATCATTCTTGTAACAAAAATAGAGAAAAATATAGGTAGCCGTGCAAATTTTCCGAGAAACACGTCCTAAAACGTGAAAATGTTATGTCACAGATATTTTGGCGCAGCTTATGTCACACCAATTATCAGTACTTCACGCCTTGTGTTCACATTTTAATAAATCTGGTTATATATAATGGTCTCCGATATAATTATGATCTACACGAATGTTTTCTGAACTATTTACAAGTTTTCTCGATGCCTTTTTCTTGAATTTTCCAAATTTATCACGAAGAGCCATTCTCGGGGAAATACCCTGTGAATGACGTCGCGAATTGGGGATTCCCCTGTGTATGATGTAAGGGATTTCCCTTTCACTGACACCTGCCGAGGTTTGTCGTTGTTTACCGAGGTCTTTTCTAAATCGCCGAAGCTTATTTTACGATGCTCTATTCATTTTACCTATGTTGCCACTTCTTTTGCTGTTTTTTATTCGTGCTTTGTTTCATTAAGACTGCGTAAAATCCCAGGGCTACAGCCCGCCGATGGTTGCCGATGTTTACCGAGGTCTGCTCAAAATCGCCGACGCTTATTATAGGTAGCTTACCTTAAAACGCCTTTGTTCGGTTTGATTACTTGTGTTTTCATGTTCTTGCCACCAAATTGATACATATAGACATATTAGAAGTCATGTGAAATATACTAATCGAGCACGTTTTTGTGCTTTTTGCTTCTTTCTCTTTCGTCTTTGTGGTAAATCGTACCCGGTGGTCACGTGACTTCCCTATTGGTTGATGTCACGTGGATAGCTCGGTGGTAAGAACGCCGCCATTGTCTTTGATGATGCGGACTTGGATAAGTGCGTAGCAACCACTGTCAGGTAGTACCCATGACAACAATTTTATTTTATTTACATATTTATCTATCTAAGTATATTTTACACAACTTTCAGAATGAATGTGCGGCAACTTGAGAGAGATAATCTACTTCTCAAGTTTTTGTGTGATCCGCATTGAACTTTGTACTCATAACCGTACTTTGTAACCGTAGACTTTTGCATCGAATTTTCAGGATGGCATTCAACAACTTGAGAGAGATAACTTACTTCTCAAGTCGTATGGATTTTGCATGCCTTACAGAAAAATAATGCACTTTTTTTCTTTATTTGAGGTTTGATGGGTTCTATATGTTTGGCATATATCTTATTAATCTTCCTTACTGATTAACCACCATCGCTTCTTGATCTGCGGTTTTGCGCGTTCATATAAAATCAAAATCCTTATTAACGTAAGAATAAAATTCCCGTTTTGCATTTAGAACCCAATTCTCAGACGATGGAAAGGAGCTAATTGAAATTTGTACCGGAGAAGTGCGCTTTCATTTAATTATAACGCGCAGTACGAGACGGAGTGGCTGTAGCCATGCAAAGCTCTGATATATCCGTTGCCCTTTCCGCAATGCGTTTCTGTGGGATAATGGACAGAAATCGATAGAATCATCATCTGATCGGTGACCAGTAACCTACATATGTTGCCTCTAAAGTCTGATTCCAGTCTGGTCACTCCCCAAACAAATTATAATCTCAGATTGCTACGTTTTGGTAAACACGTCACCGATTTCACGATAGCGACAACCGCGAAACCATATATCTAGATAAGTGTCCCCTGTTTCGTTGATACAGCCAAGCGATAACAACTTGAACTTTGTCCGCAAGGAACCCTCGATCAGTGTCGACGTGAAACCGCCCCCTGGCGAATGTTTTGCCACTTAACTACTTCCGGTCGGGTCAGGTTTATTCTGAGAGCATCGCGCCACACAGCAGCACTCCGACAATGGCTGTCTTTAATTCAACTTTATTTGAATTACAGTTCTTCTTCTAGAATTTATTCTAGATCAATAACGGGGTCAATTTCCCTTTCCTTTCCTTTCATTACGGTAACATTAATATCTGGGGTTCTGGATTGCATGATTTTTTTTTCTGCATATCTGTCGGTTCGGGCTGCTGTGAGGATGGCAAGGGCAACACAATGTGACATCTATGTGCTTCTTTCATGTCTACAACCTCTTCGGTTTACCTCTTTAATATATCGACATATATATCAATATAATATCTTTATAAATATGTGCCAGCTCATCTCATGTGTGTTTCCTTGACAGGTCTAGCTTTGCTAACCAGGGGGAGGTCTGCCTCTGTACCAGTCGGATCTTCGTTCAAAAAGGCATCTTCGACAGCTTCCTGCAGAAGTTCGTGCAAGGCACCAGGTATATACCGAACTACGGGAATGAAAGTCCACCTTCTATAAGGTTCAGAGGGACTTTCGAGACATTAATCCCAATATATTACGCCATCAAAACGGAATCCCCTTTTTATTTTATTTGGGAACACTATAAGAAATAGTAGCCGTTATCCTACGTGATGCGTTAAAACATCAAGACATAATGAAGCCACCATGCATTCGAAGTTTCGTGCCGTAAATGTTGGTTCCCCATTGAGGAACTAGAGCGCACGAGCCCCGTAGTCCTCATATTTCTCTTGAGTTGTAACTTTGTCACATAACATCTCCGGTTAAAACGCCTTTCCATATATTATGAATTCAACACATCGAACACCTACTGCTTACCTCCTTCCTAAAAAATACCAATTCATCTGAATATTGATATAAACCTTCTCCTACGTATATATAGTAATTAAACCGGAACCTGCATCTACGTCACTTGGCGCGAAAATTACGGTTTGACTATTCAGAATTGATGCCAGAGTTTGTACAGATTTCTTGACCTGTCACAGTTACTAAACTATGAACCATATAATTTTCGCAACCACCCAGATTGCTTCAATATTTTCTTTTCTGTGGGTAAATTAGGTTAATTTTGCGAATTAATTTACGCAGTCTCGCTTTTGTCTGTAACTAGACTTGTGATTTATATAATACTCACAAGTTGCTAAGGATCACCTCTATGCAGAAATATTTGAGTGTATAACAGGTGACTGTGTAATTCTACTATAATACAAAGACGTTTGCCTTTACCATGCATGGTGGCTCACGAGTAACAGATTGGACACAGAATGGGGAAGGTTGATCTGTATTATATTAGAATTACGCAGTCACCGGTTATACGCTCAGATATCTCTGCATAGAGGGGATCCTTGGGAAATTGTGAGTAGTATATTATCATAAAAGTCATAACTCGTTTTTTCTAAAATTGATTATTCAAGATGTTGAAATAATCCTCACTGTAAGCGCTTGAAATCGGGACATTATTGACGACAAGTTAACATTGCATTTGAAGAATCTTCAGTCTTTTATTATCAGGATTTATAAATGTTTAAATGACACCCGATGTTACCGATGAAACTTAATCGTGCAGGGCCAGAAGTTTTGACGACTAACCAATGGAATTTGTAGGATCTAGACTTTTAACAGCTTACTATGCTGGGCCATCACCATCACCCTCGACGACTTACTATTGAATTGAATTGAATCGGTTTATTTTTCTCTTAAATCAGTTACAGTTGTTCGACGCGCTTATAAAACATCAAAAGGAAATAATATTAAACAAATTAACAGCAGCAGAAGCAAGGCTTATTAGCTGCAGAGCTCATACAAAATGTTGCATATCTTTACTATTAATATACTATACTATTCTATTGCATTGTATAGAAGGGTTTCAGGATTAGCTCGCTCAAATGTGACAATTCCCAACTGAGTGAGCTCTGCCAGGCCAGCCATCACGTCGGAGTTCGCGCCCTGTCACCCGACCATGCGATGGGCACATGTGTGTCTAGGGTAAAGATCTCATGTCATGGCTTATCTTGATATGGAACGTTCTCCTCACGCCAAAGGAGATCAGTCTGTCCTTCTCAAACCTACCAACCAACTTTCGTTTTCAGAATTCTTACTTCGAAGCACTGACCTTAGTATTCGCATAAGTTCTTAGCGGTGCACATACCAGGGTGCGCACAGGCTTGAAAAGTGCTTGAATTGTGACTGATGCCTGGAAAAGGTCATAAAAACGGAAATGGGCTTTGAGGTCGATCCAATGTGCTTGAATTTGCTTGAAAATAGGGCAGTTACAATGAAAAGTGCTGGAATTTCAAACTGGACCGGCTAAGACCCAAGAAAAAATCGAACAAAAGCTAGCTGAATTAAAGAAGTAGCAATTAATAAAAGTAAAGTGGTTAACTCCAATAAATGCTGTTGGTTGGTAATAAATAAAAGTAAACCATGCCTTCTTGTTGTGATTCCTTATTTCCGCATATCAAAGATTGTATGCATAAAATTTAGTCCCAAGTTTTGCAATTTGTATGCTTAAAATAGCCCAGAGAAGGTAAAAATTGTCCTTGAAAAGTCTTTGAACTTTTCTGGTACTTGCCTTAAAAAGGCTTGAATTTGATGGAACCTTGCCTGTGTGAACCCTGACATACGAGGCGTTTATAGTTCCAGAACTCATTGACTTATACCTACCTTGCCGGGGGCGGATCCAGAAAAATCCGGATAGGGAGGGCCAGTTCTTAGGGTCTGATCCAGATAAGCGTTTATAGGGTGGGGGGGGGGCGGTTTTCGTGTTCATGTTAAATGGTATAAATTTCGGCCCTAAAAGGGGGGGCCGGGGCCGGGTCGCCGCCCCCCTCTGCCCCCCACCCTGGATCCGCCCCTGAATGCATATCAGTAGTACAGCGTTAAGAATGACCGTTATAACGGTTGCAGCCTCACTTGTTTACCATTGAATGGTGTATGTTGTACAGGGCTCTCACCGTCGGCGACCCTCGCCAGAACGACACGTGGATGGGTCCTCTGGTGAGCAGGGAGCACATGGCCAAGGTGAAGAGCTTTATCAAGCTGGCGGAGGCTGAGTATTGCACCATCCTGTGTGGAGAAGGCGTCGACAAACTCGACCTCCCCATACAGAACTCTCGGGTGAGCGGCCAAGTACAGCCAGGCGAGGCTGTGTGCCGTCGGTTCCAGTCTCTTGTCATTCTCCGTAGAGTTAACCCATGGTACCGTATGGTATTGAACAACATGCCAACATATCACATCCGTCCGTGATGGCTTAGTACGCGTTGTATTGGGGGTCGAGAATAGCCCACTGAGGCGCGAGCATAAAGGTTGGGTTACGTACGGCGAATATCACGGAATACAAAAACTTCAAGCTGGGCTTCAAATCTTCTCTACGAAGGGGTGAAAAGGAGGCAAACAAAGGGGAGAGGTGGGGGGGGGGGGAGAAATACCAGGAAGTGACAAGGGGCACGCCGTCTCCAGAATAAAGGTACAGGATAAAATGTAGCGGGTCGTGGCACATAAGGAATTAAAAGGGTTCACGATCAACCAAGACTTGTACAAGTAATGATTCATGCAACTAATTCATAATTGCGAATCTCCATGAATTCAAGGATACCAGTCGCGGAGACCGGTAAATTCTTCTGCCTCTCCAGATTATGTCTTATCGTATTAAGTAGTAACCACCAACGAGCTGACATAAGGATCTATGTTGGATTGTTGTTAGGGTTACTTCGTTCGCCCCACCGTCATCTCGGACGTCGCCGACACATCTCGCCTCATGCAGGACGAGATCTTTGGTCCGGTCACGTGTCTTGTACCATTCACAACGGAGCAGGAGGTACGTATATATAGATAATATATATGTTAATGTCGCCGTCCGCCTGTCCATTGCCGTAGCGTGCATGGCACAATTCACGCTCGTCTGCGTATGTTGGTAGATGCCGATAGCCATGAAGCGACGTTATCATTAAATGGTATGTTTCTCATGTCCCTCAAGAATAAAAAATCGGGTCGGTCGGTCGGAAAAAAGGCGGACAGGAGCTCGGTTTACCCTCATCGTACATCGTACATTTTCGCAACCACTGGGATCCGCGAATACGATTACATTAGTAACGAAAACAACAGCTATCGATGACGATCACTGATTATGATCCTGATCTTAATCGTGTATGATCCTGGTCTTAATCATGTATGATCCTGATCTTAATCATGTATGATCCTGATCTTAATCATGTATGATCCTGATCTTAATCATGTATGATCCTGATCTTAATCATGTATGATTCTGATCTTAATCATGTGTGATCCTGATCTTAATCATGTATGATCCTGATCTTAATCATGTATGATCCTGATCTTAATCATGTATGATCCTGATCTTAATCATGTATGATCCTGATCTTAATCATGTATGATCCTGATTTTAATCATGTATGATCCTGATCTTAATCATGTATGATCCTGATCTTAATCATGTATGATCCTGATCTTAATCATGTATGATCCTGACCTTAATCATGTATGATCCTGAGCTTAATCATGTATGATCCTGAGCTTAATCATTATGATCCTGATCTTAATCATGTATGATCCTGATCTTAATCATGTATGATCCTGATCTTAATCATGTATGATCCTGATTTTAATCATGTATGATCCTGATTTTAATCATGTATGATCCTGATTTTAATCATGTGTGATCCTGATCTTAATCATGTGTGATCCTGATCTTAATCATGTATGATCCTGATCTTAATAATGTATGATCCTGGTCTTAATCATGTATGATCCTGATCTTAATCATGTATGATCCTGATCTTAATCATGTATGATCCTGATCTTAATCATGTATGATCCTGACCTTAATCAGGTATGACCCTGATCTTAATCATGTATGATCCTGATCTTAATCATGTATGATCCTGATCTTAATCATGTATGATCCTGACCTTAATCATGTATGATCCTGATCTTAATCATGTATGATCCTGATCTTAATCATGTATGATCCTGATCTTAATCATGTATGATCCTGATTTTAATCATGTATGATCCTGATATTAATCATGCATGATCCTGATTTTAATCATGTATGATCCTGATCTTAATCATGTGTGATCCTGATCTTAATCATGTATGATCCTGATCTTAATCATGTATGATCCTGATCTTAATCATGTGTGATCCTGATCTTAATCATGTATGATCCTGGTCTTAATCATGTATGATCCTGATCTTAATCATGTATGATCCTGATCTTAATCATGTATGATCCTGATCTTAATCATGTATGATCCTGATCTTAATCATGTATGATCCTGATCTAAATCATGTATGATCCTGATTTTAATCATGTATGATCCTGATCTTAATCATGTATGATCCTGATCTTAATCATGTATGACCCTGACCTTAATCATGTATGATCCTGATCTTAATCATGTATGATCCTGATCTTAATCATGTATGATTCTGACCTTAATCGTGTATGATCCTGATCTTCATCATGTATCATCCTGATCTTAATCATGTATGATCCTGATCTAAATCATGTATGATCCTGATCTTAATCATGTATGATCCTGGTCTTAATCATGTATGATCCTGGTCTTAATCATGTATGATCCTGGTCTTAATCATGTATGATCCTGATCTTAATCATGTATGATCCTGATCTTAATCATGTATGATCCTGATCTTAATCATGTATGATCCTGATCTTAATCATGTATGATCCTGATCCTAATCATGTATGAGCCTGATTTTAATCATGTATGATCCTGGTCTTAATCATGTCTGATCCTGATCTGAATCATGTATGATCCTGACCTTAATCATGTATGATCCTGATCTTAATCATGTATGATCCTGATCTTAATCATGTATGATTCTGACCTTAATCGTGTATGATCCTGATCTTAATCATGTATGATTCTGACCTTAATCATGTATGATCCTGATTTTAATCATGTATGATCCTGGTCTTAATCATGTATGATCCTGATCTGAATCATGTATGATCCTGACCTTAATCATGTATGATCCTGATCTTAATCATGTATGATCCTGATCTTAATCATGTATGATTCTGACCTTAATCGTGTATGGTCCTGATCTTAATCATGTATGATTCTGACCTTAATCGTGTATGACCCTGATCTTAATCATGTATGATCCTGATCTAAATCATGTATGATCCTGATCTTAATCATGTATAATCCTGGTCTTAATCATGTATGATCCTGGTCTTAATCATGTATGATCCTGGTCTTAATCATGTTTGATCCTGATCTTAATCATGTATGATCCTGATCTTAATCATGTATGATCCTGACCTTAATCATCTGCTGGTATTCTAGGTTGTGGAGCGAGCCAACAACGTGGCGTACGGGCTGTGCGCCACCGTCTGGAGCAAGGATATGGATCGAGTCCTGAGGGTGTCCCGGGGACTCCAGGTGAGATCCAGATGCCGGGGGTGGGGGCCACTGGAGTGTCCTGAATGTTTTTTTATTTTTCTAAGCAGCCCAGGCAATTAATACCCAGCTTATTTTCTCCAATGTGTTTTGATGGTTCTCAAGCGAAATGGTATATACTATAACAAGATACGTTCTCTACAATATGGGTTATATAGTTATCAATTATATACAACTAACGGTTTAATTCAGCTATCGAACGTTCCCATAAACATTCCATTTAACAGTGTAATGTTTACAGTGTGATGTCCATTTTAGCCTTTTTGTGTTGAGAAATAAATGTTTATCTGGGCATCCTTTGTATTGCAAGAGGGACGGGGGGGGGGTGAGGCTAGTTAGCACTAGTTAGCACTATTCCACATGATCCATTGGTCCTGGGATCGAATCCGGGCTCGGTCACCTAATATAGGGCGTGTTTTTTGTCCGTTCATCAGTAATCGTTCCAGGAGATTCAGTTCAGCCCTTTAGACTGGCCTAAAACGCCAATTCGTTGCATTGTTTTGCAGGTTGGTACCGTCTGGGCCAACTGCTGGCTGGTTCGTGACCTTCACATGCCGTTCGGGGGCACCAAGGCATCTGGAATCGGACGCGAAGGTTTGAAGGATTCAAGGGATTTCTACACCGAGGCCAAGACAGTCTGCGTGCAAACGGCTGCTTGAGTGCTAGCTACTCGTATGGACTGAGACTGGACATGATGTGTGCACCATGCGCGACAAGCAAAGATGCACGCGGTTTCCTGTTTGTTTTCACGCCATCTTGGAAAAGGCAAAGCGTTCTGGGAAATACTTTGGTGTTATCTTGAATGTTCTACGGAGATAAATGCCATACCTCCAGGTTATTGGCAAGGCATGTATCCGATTAATGAGCTTGTCCAAATTACATCCAGATTGCCTATTTTTTTCTTTACATAGATGACATTATATTGTCTGTAGAATACATTGTTGACGTCTTGACGTCTCGCAAAGACCAAAATACTATCCAGAATGCATTGCACATGCAGTGGCGCCTCACAGCGGAATAATCTGAACTATGATTTGCGATGTAGTCTATTAACGTACGCAAACAGAAAGATTCACATCATAACACCTTTTAAGGTTTTGTAGGTTAACCCTGGTGTTGAATTGTCCCGGCCTTTAGTGGCAGTGATTGCAATATGTGTGTGTGCTTGCGAAGAAAAAAAACGGTTCACAAACGATTAACCTCGAGAACTGTTGTGTTGTGCCTGACCGAAAAAGGGCCTCTGGGACCCTATACGTGTGCTCTTCGCAAATGGTATAACCGGGTCATCATCATCATATCAGTATTAAACTACTCCAATTGGCTACTACTCGCTGTCACGTAGTAGGATCCCGGGCCGGGGTGAAGGGGGCCGGGGTGGGGGGGGGGGGGGGGGAGGGGGGGGCTAACTAGATACTAAATGTAAAAAAATGTAGGCTCCACTGGCGTACGAAAAAAAGACACCCTTTCCAGCGGTACGTCCCCAGCAGGCAATTACCTTCGGATACCCCCCTCTCCCTACATCTTCACTTTTCTCAATCGCGTTTACCTGTCGGTATTTGCTATGTTTTTACATTCAATTGTATAACTTTTTTGAATAGTAAGTTTAAGAATTACTTCGGTGTATATGGTACTGTAAACGTGTAAACCCCCTATGTGTGCCCTCTGCAGCCGCACTTCTATAACGAAAGCCGCAGTTCAACCACTATCCCTGCAGAATCTCGCCACTTGTTACTTTCCGAAAATGACATCGTTGGTTGTTATGATGTAACCAAGATGACGTCATTTTAGGAGCGCGTTATGATGAAGAAATAAGAACGCGCTTCCAAAATGACGTCATCTTTGTTACGTCATAACAACCAGTGGCGTAAATAACCACGTCGTTTTTGGCACATAACAGGTGGCGAGATCCTGTGCCCATATGGGTTTAGTTCAGTGTCTGCGTTATATAATGTACATACATATATTAGTTATTGCTCATTGTGGTGGAAAGTACAGATTAAATATGGACATTATTTGACTGTTTGCATCATACGCTACATAGCATTCCATAAGCAGAAGCAGTACAAAAAACGTTATATCCAATCACTGCAGCATATGTTCTATATATGTGATGCGATTTTAAGCGAGTCATTACTATTAAATAAAGTATTATCTATTACCAGTATATGAATTTTCTTTCAGATATACGATCTACCATTATACATTTCAGTTCAACTTTAACCTTATATAATACCATATATTACCCACTGTACTGCCATTTCGATGTACCCCTCTTTACAATTGTTATATGTCGTTATGTATCGGTTGTTGTCCTTTGGAACGAATAAATATTTAAAAAAAAAAGAGTCCCCGCTATGATCTGAGAGTTTCCTGTACTCTATTTTCTCTATTCCTGTAGTCTATAGCAATACTATGGTTTCAATGAAGATTACTACTGACATCTGGAAGGTCATATCGAGACTATAGGTATGGTACTGGTAGAAACGAGCTATGGCCATACCCTTGTCGTAGGAGGACGAGAGAGATTCTGATTCTTTGCAAACATCATCGCACAGCGGGGTTCGAACCCCCAACCGCACCGCATCGAGTACGCCAACCGCTCTAACCACTAGACCATTGCCCCCCCCCCCTTTGAAATAACTTGTTATTAAATGGATAGAAAGCATTAGATGCAGCGAGTCGTGTCAAATCGCCTAATACCCCGAGACATAACCAGATATAACAAATTAAGGCGGCTGGGTACCCGAAAGTGGACCACCTTCTAATCTCATAATTGTCTTGTTTGCATTGAATAACTAGGAATGGTCCAGTGCCACCTGTATTGTTGGTAGTGTGTGGGTGGGGGATGTGATGGGATGGGGTTGGATGCTTGTGTTATTGTTTTCTGCATAGATGGGTTGGAAGAAGTGTTGTTATAAAACGAACTCGACTGGGTTCAGTAGTGGGGCGCGGCAACGTATGGTATGGATATCCCCGTGTCCTATAGCTTTGTGGCTTCATTTTTCTACTTGCCATTTAACATAGAGGCCATAAGTTCGGTTACCCACCACACCTCCTTCTAGGGAAGATAAGAATAATTGCAGCAGGTTTGTATCAAAAATATATATTGTGTTTTTTATATTAAACTTACTATTTAATATATCTGATATAATTCTATACTATAATATTTTATAATAGAGTTTTAATTAGTCTTAGAATAACTGATTACGATCGAGGATTGTTCTCCAGAAAGTGACTGTCGTGGGCTGTAACCATCAGTAAATGCTCTCAAAAAATAGATTGTCGGGAATTGAACGCACAGCTCTATGATCAGAAATCCGCCGCTCTTCCAACCAAGCTGCCCAGTCTTCATATGTGTGGCTGCGCTCCTCCAATCCTTACGGTGTTGAAATAGCTACTTAAATGTCTTGTCCAGGGTTCATTTATCAAAAACATCATAGAAAGTAATCATGATTGTAATCATGATTACTTTCAACGTAATCGTAATCGATTACTTTTATATGTTCCTGTAATCGTAATTGTAATCATGAAATTTCCAAGTAATCGTAATCGATTACATTCACAATGTAATCGCCCCATGCCTGACCGTTAGTACTGGTATTGGCACACAATGCAATCTTATTCACTTAAATTTCTTAATAATGATGAAGGTTTATTGGTTTTTGCTGTTACAGAAACTGAACATAACATATTGGAGCATATATAATTGCAGTTTTGTCCAATAGGTTGAAGGTTATCATACATATTATGTTAGCGCAGTTCTAGAAGAGCAAACAGAAATCAACAAGATATAGGGGAACATTCCTTGAACACACCCAGCATAAACTGACATAAACAATACTGAAATAATATTTAGTCCGGTAAACAAGGAATTTGTGAAGCGAGTGCCACCGTTCGCTTCACTATGCGATAACGGCAGGACACTACATATTTTTGCCACTTCCTAATGATGAAAATTAACTTGTCCATAATATATGAGCAGATATATTATTTGTCGCCCCTCATCTTGCCGACTAGCGCTCTATATGCTGAAGTACGCTTCCGGAATCACCACCTGGCACAGACTGCATAGCAACTGGCCACGTGCACGTGTCTGGCCCGTGTTGTCATGACGACCGAACCGACTAGTCTACGTTGTCACGACGACTGAACCATCTATTCTACGTTGTCATAAAGAAAAGCCCGACTAGTCCACGTTGTCATGACGACCAGATTTCAAAATTCAGTAATCACGACAACAGTATACAGACCTGTAGGTTAATTGACATAGCAGAAGGCAATTAGAAGACCCCCACCCTCCCCGCTTCCATTGTTAAACTTGCATTGCTAAAGGCTTCACGATTTGTAGACTTCGCTGAAGAATTCCACGATGAAGTCGTCGATGATGGACTTGCTGGGGATGTGGGCGATCATGCCGTACATGGCCGCCTGACCCTTCTGGGGCTTCCCTTTGCTGGCCTGTCGGGAAAACGCGACGGAACCGGCTTAAGAACAGTCATGATTTCGGCAATTTGGAGAACCTATATATGCCAAGTAATGGTTCATTTAGTTTCATATAAGCTTATTTGGGATATTACATTTGCGTTAAAAATCTACTCATATATCTTTAAATCAAATTTGTGTGCAGCATATTGGTAGTAAAAAAAAACTGGATACATTTTGTCATAAAAATATAACATTCAAACGCTAGTTCATAATGGTGAGATCCTTCCTCATATCTCATTTGCCTTCAATAACTGCGACACATATTTTTAAGTTCCAAACACTCTCTCTGCGACTCTGACCTTGGCCTCTGCGGCGGCCTTGGCGAGGGCCTCGAGAAGCTGGTCGACGACGGGGGTGTGGTGGGGCATGATGGAGCAGTGGAGACTGTCCGGGTACTGCTGACGCTCCACCTTCCACCCCAACGTCTCCATGACGTCCGCCAGGGCCAGCATGTTAATCTCGGGATCTTCGGACCCGATGGCGAAGGCAGTCATGTGAGGCTTGCCCAGCACGCACAGTCCCTGTTGGGGGTGGGGGAATAGGGGTGGAATAGGAGTAGGGACGGGGCAAAGGTGGAAGGGTGGAGGTGCAGTAGGTGGAGGAGGAGGGCGGTGAAGGAGCGGGGGTGGAGGAGGGGATGGTGTAAGAAGAAAGGCGATGGGGGGGGGGCGATTAGTAGGTTAGTAAATATACATCGTGGTCTGTGTGAAGTTATTGCCATGACAACCGTCACCTAACATCAGCGTCATAGACACCGTCGCTGATATGGCAAGCTGCTTTAAAAGAAATTCTAATGCGCATAAAAACATTTGAAAAACTATTTTCAGGAAGGAAATTCAATGTAAACGTCATGGAGCGAATTAATTTCATCAAGTTACCGGTATTTTCTTGATGCCTTCCTTCAGTGTAATGGTTGTGTCCATCAGTTGTTTCGCCATTTTCATGTAGCCGTCCACCCCCATCGCCTTCAGCGCCACCCAGGCTGCCGCAATGTTGCCACCTGGCGAATGGAAGGAGAAACAACTTGTTCAACCACCCTCTGCATTCGACTCACTCCGCTAGGGCTCCATGATATCTCTGTTGTCGCCAACTTCCTCAATGCATATTCACACTTGCTCGCCAGAGCTGCGCTGCGCAAATTGATAGGAAAAATGCGCCGCGCATTTCTACAAATTAGCTCCAGAACCCAGCCTAAGCCTAGTAACGCACCGTATCAGGTGATGAAGGGAAAGTCAAAATTATAACTTTTTTGAATGGGTTCTGCTTCATTATCCTCCCTCGGCCTCTACGCGGCCCGAATAATGAAAATTGGCGGGCTGCTACAGCTTGATGTCGGGCCAATAAAATTGCCCCGCAAACTCGCGCTATTGTTTAAATTTTCCTCATCCCACTTCATGGTGAAAAATCCCATTCAGATTCACGGTGAGTCCCAAGACACCGGTCGGGTGTGTGAGCCTGGCTCGTTAACCTTATACTCGCCAGTAACGTTGATGTTTATGCCAGGTTTGTCACATATAACGGCTAAAGTGGGACAAGAAACCAATGTTGGTTTAGATGTTGGTGCCAGCTAGCTAGGGTTCGTACCCTGCAGTACCCTGCAGTTCATCCACCTATTTATACCTGCTGATACTAATGGAATCTACCCCCTCCCCTCCACCTCCCCCTCACTCACCTGGTCTGGTTCCAGCCATGCTGGGCGATCCGAACAGGCCGCCTGGCCATTGGGAGTAGGCAAATATTTGGTACTTCCTCAGGTCTGAGTTCTTGTAAAGCACAACGCTAGCCCCCTGCAACATCACAGGGAACACCATTGTAACAGTCTGCCGTAGTCTGTCTCGACCAAGGAGGTAAGATAATATAATAGGAGCCAAGTGGTATAGAGGCGCTTACAGTAACACTGCTATGGTACCTTAAGTAACTAAAACACATATAACATATGAGATGCTAGATGTTAAAATAACTATAACATAAGAGATGTTAGATGCATCTTATTATTTGTATGTGACCTTAAATAACTATAACATATGAGATGTTAGATGCTAGAGTCTGTTCCCGTAACGTGACAGTTGTCGTCCTAAAAATGCTTTGGAAATGTTGGCCTTGCCCTACTTGAACAGTGATTGTGTCCGTTGATGTTATGTCTAGTTTGTCATTTGGCGTTGTGTCTGTTGATGTTATGTCGTTTTATCCGTTGGCATTGCGTCCGTGTTGCCTATCTGTCGATGCTTCATTTGTAACGTGCACACAGTCTATTTAACGTCAGTAACTAGAGATATTTACGTAAGCCTATTAGGGCCATGCATGTTGTTAAATGTTGATTAAGTTTTTTACGGAGCATTCAAACCAGAAAGGAATTATTTAAACCGAGAATAAATTATTTATACCGGGAAAAATATATATCCACCGGGAAAAAAACTGTTTCCACCGGGAATAAATTAGTTAAACCGGGAATAAATTATTTTTCCAGGGAAAAACTGTTTTAGCCGGGAATAAATTATTTCCACCGGAAATGAATTATTTAAACCTGGGGAAAAATATTTACACTGGGAAAAAATATTTACACCGGGAAAAAATATTTACACCGGAAATAAATGATTTAAAACGGTAATAAATGATTTAAACCCGAAATAAATGATTGAAACCGGGAATAACGTGTCTACACGTTTTTACACTGAGCAGAGGTCCTCTTGTCGGGAAGGATGGTGTAAACGGACCTTTTACACGCCCCAGATGCATGTCTGGAAAGAAGTCGTATAGCGTTTCATGTCTGTGTCTCCTCTGAATGCAGGGCGTATATAATGGAATATCTTCCAATTGATCATGGCCAATATGGAAGAGAGGAACTTGGGATTCTTTAACTTGGGTTTCAATTACACTGAGATCCTCACTTTTCTCGCACTTCATCATGGAATACGACTCAGTCTCCGACAACTCAAGAGACTGCTAAAGTCTATTCCCGGTGAAAATCATTTACTCCCGGCAAAATAATTCATTCCAAGTATAATTCATTTATTCCTGGTTTAAATAGTCTTTTCCCGGTTCAAATCATTTATTCTTGGTTTAAATCATGTATTCCAGGTATAAATCATTTATTCCAGGTATAAATCTTTTATTCCAGGTATAAATCATTTATTCCAGGTATAAATCATTTATTCCAGGTATAAATCATTTATTCCATGTATAAATCATTTATTCCAGGTATAAATCATTTATTCCAGGTATAAATCATTTATTCCAGGTATAAATCATTTCTTCCAGGTATAAATCATTTATTCCAGGTATAAATCATTTATTCCCGGTATAAATCATTTATTCCCGGTATAAATCATTTATTCCAGGTATAAATAATTTATTCCAGGTATAATTCATTTATTCCTGGTTTAGATAGTTTTTTTCCTGGTTCAAATACTTTTTTCCCCGGTTTAATTCATTTATTCCTGGTTTAATTCATTTATTCCTGGTTTAAATAATTTATTCCTGGTTTAAATCATTTCTTCCAGGTATAAATCATTTCTTCCAGGTATAAATCCTTTATTCCAGGTATAAATCATTTATTCCGGGTTAAAATTATTTGTTCAAAATACTTTTTGGAAGACTTCTTCATTAACATTTCCTTCCTATAATATCGGAAAGTGAAAAAGACCCACATGTACAGACATATCCAGATGACCTTGACCTGGGCGTGGCTCACCTTGGCGCCGAATCCGTACTTGTGGATATCGGCTGAGATGGACGTGACGCCCGGAACACGGAAGTCGAACTTAGGAATGGGATATCCTAACTTTTCCACCCTGCACGTTGTCATGAAAAACAGTTAGACAATCAAATTGCTTACTGGTGGGGAAAAATGTATTTGAAGGCCGACAAAATTGTAATCACCTGTGCTATTCTAGTCTCATATCGATCACAACATGTACTGAACCAAATGATGACTTAAGAGATGGATGACAGACAATGGGTGACAGTCAATGGGTGACAGACAATGGGTGTTAGACAATGAGTGACATACAATGGGTGACAGACAATGGGTGACAGACAATGGGTGGCAGACAATGGGTGACAGTCAGTCGGTGACAGACAATGGGTGATAGACAATGCGTGGGTGACAGACAATGAGTAGGTGACAGTCAATAGGTGACAGACAATGAATGACAGCCAATTGGTGGGTGACAGAATGGGTGACAGACAATATGTAACAAACAATGGGTGACAGGCAATAGGTAACAAACAATGGGTGACATTGGCTGACAGAATGGTTGTCTCACGGGTGATTATAACCTATAACTGGATGGCGATCACCGTACTGCCCGACAGACCGACCGTCGCGTGCTGATAGGGCGCACTCACCATGGCAACATGAACCCGCCGAAGCAGGCGTCCACGTGGAGCGGAAGTCCCTTGCGGACCGCGATCCTGGCTATCTCCTCGATGGGATCCACGACGCCATGACAGTACTGCGGGGCGGACGTCAGCAGGCAGATCGTGTTGGGGGTGATCGCCTGATAGCATTAGACATGTCACACTATGAGGGGCGGACGTCAGCAGGCAGATCGTGTTGGGGGTGATCGCCTGATAGCATTAGACATGTCACACTATGAGGGGCGGACGTCAGCAGGCAGATCGTGTTGGGGGTGATCGCCTGATAGCATTAGACATGTCACACTATGAGAGGCGGACGTCAGCAGGCAGATCGTGTTGGGGGTGATCGCCTGATAGCATTAGACATGTCACATTATGAGGGGCGGACGTCAGCAGGCAGATCGTGTTGGGGGTGATCGCCTGATAGCATTAGACATGTCACACCATGAGGGGCGGACGTCAGCAGGCAGATCAGATCGTGTTGGGGGTGATCGCCTGATAGCATTAGACATGTCACACTATGAGGGGCGGACGTCAGCAGGCAGATCGTGTTGGGGGTGATCGCCTGATAGCATTAGACATGTCACACTATGAGGGGCGGACGTCAGCAGGCAGATCGTGTTGGGGGTGATCACCTGATAGCATTAGACATGTCACAGTATGAGGTGCGGACGTCAGCAGGCAGATCGTGTTTGGGGGGATCGCCTGATAGCATTAGACATGTCACACTATGAGGGGCGGACGTCAGCAGGCAGATCGTGTTGGGGGTGATCGCCTGATAGCATTAGACATGTCACGCTATGAGGGGCGGACGTCAGCAGGCAGATCGTGTTGGGGGTGATCGCCTGATAGCATTAGACATGTCACACTATGAGGGGCGGACGTCAGCAGGCAGATCGTGTTGGGGGTGATCGCCTGATAGCATTAGACATGTCACAGTATGAGGGGCGGACGTCAGCAGGCAGATCGTGTTGGGGGTGATCGCCTGATAGCATTAGACATGTCACAGTATGAGGGGCGGACGTCAGCAGGCAGATCGTGTTGGGGGTGATCGCCTGATAGCATTAGACATGTCACACTATGAGGGGCGGACGTCAGCAGGCAGATCGTGTTGGGGGGGGATCGCCTGATAGCATTAGACATGTCACACTATGAGGTGCGGACGTCAGCAGGCAGATCGTGTTGGGGGTGATCGCCTGATAGCATTAGACATGTCACACTATGAGGGGCGGACGTCAGCAGGCAGATCGTGTTGGGGGTGATCGCCTGATAGCATTAGACATGTCACACTATGAGGGGCGGACGTCAGCAGGCAGATCGTGTTGGGGGTGATCGCCTGATAGCATTAGACATGTCACACTATGAGGGGCGGACGTCAGCAGGCAGATCGTGTTGGGGGTGATCGCCTGATAGCATTAGACATGTCACACTATGAGAGGCGGACGTCAGCAGGCAGATCGTGTTGGGGGTGATCGCCTGATAGCATTAGACATGTCACACTATGAGAGGCGGACGTCAGCAGGCAGATCGTGTTGGGGGTGATCGCCTGATAGCATTAGACATGTCACACTATGAGGGGCGGACGTCAGCAGGCAGATCGTGTTGGGGGTGATCGCCTGATAGCATTAGACATGTCACACTATGAGGGGCGGACGTCAGCAGGCAGATCGTGTTGGGGGTGATCGCCTGATAGCATTAGACATGTCACACTATGAGGGGCGGACGTCAGCAGGCAGATCGTGTTGGGGGTGATCGCCTGATAGCATTAGACATGTCACAGTATGAGGGGCGGACGTCAGCAGGCAGATCGTGTTGGGGGTGATCGCCTGATAGCATTAGACATGTCACACTATGAGGGGCGGACGTCAGCAGGCAGATCGTGTTGAGGTGATCGCCTGATAGCATTAGACATGTCACACTATGAGAGGCGGACGTCAGCAGGCAGATCGTGTTGGGGGTGATCGCCTGATAGCATTAGACATGTCACACTATGAGAGGCGGACGTCAGCAGGCAGATCGTGTTGGGGGTGATCGCCTGATAGCATTAGACATGTCACACTATGAGGGGCGGACGTCAGCAGGCAGATCGTGTTGGGGGTGATCGCCTGATAGCATTAGACATGTCACACTATGAGGGGCGGACGTCAGCAGGCAGATCGTGTTGGGGGTGATCGCCTGATAGCATTAGACATGTCACACTATGAGGGGCGGACGTCAGCAGGCAGATCGTGTTGGGGGGTGATCGCCTGATAGCATTAGACATGTCACACTATGAGGGGCGGACGTCAGCAGGCAGATCGTGTTGGGGGTGATCGCCTGATAGCATTAGACATGTCACACTATGAGGGGCGGACGTCAGCAGGCAGATCGTGTTGGGGGTGATCGCCTGATAGCATTAGACATGTCACACCATGAGGGGCGGACGTCAGCAGGCAGATCGTGTTGGGGGTGATCGCCTGATAGCATTAGACATGTCACACTATGAGGGGCGGACGTCAGCAGGCAGATCGTGTTGGGGGTGATCGCCTGATAGCATTAGACATGTCACACTATGAGAGGCGGACGTCAGCAGGCAGATCGTGTTGGGGGTGATCGCCTGATAGCATTAGACATGTCACACTATGAGGGGCGGACGTCAGCAGGCAGATCGTGTTGGGGGTGATCGCCTGATAGCATTAGACATGTCACACTATGAGGGGCGGACGTCAGCAGGCAGATCGTGTTGGGGGTGATCGCCTGATAGCATTAGACATGTCACACTATGAGGGGCGGACGTCAGCAGGCAGATCTTGTTGGGGGTGATCGCCTGATAGCATTAGACATGTCACACTATGAGGGGCGGACGTCAGCAGGCAGATCGTGTTGGGGGTGATCGCCTGATAGCATTAGACATGTCACACTATGAGGGGCGGACGTCAGCAGGCAGATCGTGTTGGGGGTGATCGCCTGATAGCATTAGACATGTCACACTATGAGGGGCGGACGTCAGCAGGCAGATCGTGTTGGGGGTGATCGCCTGATAGCATTAGACATGTCACACCATGAGGGGCGGACGTCAGCAGGCAGATCGTGTTGGGGGTGATCGCCTGATAGCATTAGACATGTCACCGTATGAGGGGCGGACGTCAGCAGGCAGATCGTGTTGGGGGTGATCGCCTGATAGCATTAGACATGTACGTCAGCAGGCAGATCGTGTTTGGGGGGATCGCCTGATAGCATTAGACATGTCACACTATGAGGGGGGGAGTCAACAGACAGATCGTGTTGTGGGGTGATCGCCTGATAGCATTAGACATGTCACCCTATGATGTGCGGACGTCAGCAGGCAGATCGTGTTGGGGGGGATCGCCTGATAGCATTAGACATGTCACACTATGAGGGGCGGACGTCAGCAGACAGATCGTGTTGGGGGTGATCGCCTGATAGCATTAGACATGTCGCACTATGAGAGGCGGACGTCAGCAGGCAGATCGTGTTGGGGGTGATCGCCTGATAGCATTAGACATGTCACACTATGAGAGGCGGACGTCAGCAGGCAGATCATGTTGGGGGTGATCGCCTGATAGCATTAGACATGTCACACTATGAGGGGCGGACGTCAGCAGGCAGATTTTGTTGGGGGTGTTCGCCTGATAGCATTAGACATGTCACACTATGAGGGGCGGATGTCAGCAGGCAGATCGTGTTGGGGTGATCGCCTGATAGCATTAGACATGTCACACTATGAGGGGCGGATGTCAGCAGGCAGATCGTGTTGGGTTGATCGCCTGATAGCATTAGACATGTCACACCATGAGGTGCGGACGTCAGCAGGCAGATCGTGTTGGGGGTGATCGCCTGATAGCATTAGACATGTCACACTATGAGGGGCGGACGTCAGGAGGCAGATCGTGTTGGGGGGGGTCGCCTGATAGCATTAGACATGTCACACTATGAGGGGGGAAGTCAGCAGGCAAATCGTGTTGGGGGATGATCGCCTGATAGCATTAGACATGTCACACCATGAGGTGCGGACGTCAGCAGGCAGATCGTGTTGGGGGGGATCGCCTGATAGCATTAGACATGTCACACTATGAGGGGGGAAGTCAGCAGGCAAATCGTGTTGGGGGATGATCGCCTGATAGCATTAGACATGTCGCCCTATGAGGTGCGGACGTCAGCAGGCAGATCGTGTTGGGGGGGATCGCCTGATAGCATTAGACATGTCACACTATGAGGGGGGAAGTCAGCAGGCAGATCGTGTTGGGGGTGATCGCCTGATAGCATTAGACATGTAACCCTATGATGTGCGGACGTCAGCAGGCAGATCGTGTTGGGGGGGATCGCCTGATAGCATTAGACATGTCACACCATGAGGGGCGGACGTCAGCAGGCAGATCGTGTTGGGGGTGATCGCCTGATAGCAATAGACATGTCACACTATGAGAGGCGGACGTCAGCAGACAGATCGTGTTGGGGGGTGATCGCCTGATAGCATTAGACATGTCACACCATGAGAGGCGGACGTCAGCAGACAGATCGTGTTGGGGGGTGATCGCCTGATAGCATTAGACATGTCACCCTATGAGGTGCGGACGTCAGCAGGCAGATCGTGTTTGGGGGGATCGCCTGATAGCATTAGACATGTCACACTATGAGGGGGGGAGTCAACAGACAGATCGTGTTGTGGGGTGATCGCCTGATAGCATTAGACATGTCACCCTATGATGTGCGGACGTCAGCAGGCAGATCGTGTTGGGGGGGATCGCCTGATAGCATTAGACATGTCACACTATGAGGGGCGGACGTCAGCAGACAGATCGTGTTGGGGGTGATCGCCTGATAGCATTAGACATGTCGCACTATGAGAGGCGGACGTCAGCAGGCAGATCGTGTTGGGGGTGATCGCCTGATAGCATTAGACATGTCACACTATGAGAGCCGGACGTCAGCAGGCAGATCATGTTGGGGGTGATCGCCTGATAGCATTAGACATGTCACACTATGAGGGGCGGACGTCAGCAGGCAGATTTTGTTGGGGGTGTTCGCCTGATAGCATTAGACATGTCACACTATGAGGGGCGGATGTCAGCAGGCAGATCGTGTTGGGGTGATCGCCTGATAGCATTAGACATGTCACACTATGAGGGGCGGATGTCAGCAGGCAGATCGTGTTGGGTTGATCGCCTGATAGCATTAGACATGTCACACCATGAGGTGCGGACGTCAGCAGGCAGATCGTGTTGGGGGTGATCGCCTGATAGCATTAGACATGTCACACTATGAGAGGCGGACGTCAGCAGGCAGATCATGTTGGGGGTGATCGCCTGATAGCATTAGACATGTCACACTATGACGTGCGGACGTCAGCAGGCAGATCGTGTTGGGGGTGATCGCCTGATAGCATTAGACATGTCACACTATGAGGGGCGGACGTCAGGAGGCAGATCGTGTTGGGGGGGGTCGCCTGATAGCATTAGACATGTCACACTATGAGGGGGGAAGTCAGCAGGCAAATCGTGTTGGGGGATGATCGCCTGATAGCATGAGACATGTCACACTATGAGGGGCGGACGTCAGGAGGCAGATCGTGTTGGGGGGGATCGCCTGATAGCATTAGACATGTCACACTATGAGGGGCGGACGTCAGCAGGCAGATCGTGTTGGGGGGGATCGCCTGATAGCATTAGACATGTTACACTATGAGGGGGGAAGTCAGCAGGCAGATCGTGTTGGGGGTGATCGCCTGATAGCATTAGACATGTAACCCTATGATGTGCGGACGTCAGCAGGCAGATCGTGTTGGGGGGGATCGCCTGATAGCATTAGACATGTCAGACTATGAGGGGCGGACGTCAGCAGATAGATCGTGTTGGGGGTGATCGCCTGATAGCATTAGACATGTCACACTATGAGAGGCGGACGTCAGCAGACAGATCGTGTTGGGGGTGATCGCCTGATAGCATTAGACATGTCACACTATGAGGGGCGGACGTCAGCAGACAGATCGTGTTGGGGGGGATCGCCTGATAGCATTAGACATGTCACACTATGAGGGGGGAAGTCAGCAGGCAAATTGTGTTGGGGGATGATCGCCTGATAGCATTAGACATGTCGCCCTATGAGGTGCGGACGTCAGCAGGCAGATCGTGTTGGGGGGGATCGCCTGATAGCATTAGACATGTTACACTATGAGGGGGGAAGTCAGCAGGCAGATCGTGTTGGGGGTGATCGCCTGATAGCATTAGACACGTAACCCTATGATGTGCGGACGTCAGCAGGCAGATCGTGTTGGGGGGGATCGCCTGATAGCATTAGACATGTCAGACTATGAGGGGCGGACGTCAGCAGACAGATCGTGTTGGGGGTGATCGCCTGATAGCATTAGACATGTCACACTATGAGAGGCGGACGTCAGCAGACAGATCGTGTTGGGGGTGATCGCCTGATAGCATTAGACATGTCACACTATGAGGGGCGGACGTCAGCAGGCAGATCGTGTTGGGGGTGATCGCCTGATAGCATTAGACATGTCACACTATGAGGGACGGGCGTCAGCAGGCAGATCGTGTTGGGGGTGATCGCCTGATAGCATTAGACATGTCACACTATGAGGTGCGGACGTCAGCAGGCAGATCGTGTTGGGGGTGATCGCCTGATAGCATTAGACATGTCACACTATGAGGGGGAAAGTCAGCAGGCAGATCGTGTTGGGGGTGATCGCCTGATAGCATTAGACATGTCACACTATGAGGGGCGGACGTCAGCAGGCAGATCGTGTTGGGGGTGATCGCCTGATAGCATTAGACATGTCACAGTATGAGGGGCGGACGTCACCAGGCAGATCGTGTTGGGGGGTGATCGCCTAATAGCATTAGACATGTCACACTATGAGGGGCGGACGTCAGCAGGCAGATCGTGTTGGGGGGTGATCGCCTGATAGCATTAGACATGTCACAGTATGAGGTACGGACGTCAGCAGGCAGATCGTGTTGGGGGTGATCGCCTGATAGCATTAGACATGTCACACTATGAAGGGCAAACGTCAGCAGGCAGATTGTGTTGGGGGTGATCGCCTGATAGCATTAGACATGTCACACTATGAAGGGCGGACGTCAGCAGGCAGATCGTGTTGGGGGTGATCGCCTGATAGCATTAGACATGTCACACTATGAGAGGCGGACGTCAGCAGACAGATCGTGTTGGGGGATGATCGCCTGATAGCATTAGACATGTCACACCATGAGGGGCGGACGTCAGCAGACAGATCGTGTTGGGGGTGATCGCCTGATAGCAATAGACATGTCACACTATGAGAGGCGGACGTCAGCAGACAGATCGTGTTGGGGGGTGATCGCCTGATAGCATTAGACATGTCACACCATGAGAGGCGGACGTCAGCAGACAGATCGTGTTGGGGGGTGATCGCCTGATAGCATTAGACATGTCACCCTATGAGGTGCGGACGTCAGCAGGCAGATCGTGTTTGGGGGGATCGCCTGATAGCATTAGACATGTCACACTATGAGGGGGGGAGTCAACAGACAGATCGTGTTGTGGGGTGATCGCCTGATAGCATTAGACATGTCACCCTATGAGGTGCGGACGTCAGCAGGCAGATCGTGTTGGGGGGGATCGCCTGATAGCATTAGACATGTCACACTATGAGGGGCGGACGTCAGCAGACAGATCGTGTTGGGGGTGATCGCCTGATAGCATTAGACATGTCGCACTATGAGAGGCGGACGTCAGCAGGCAGATCGTGTTGGGGGTGATCGCCTGATAGCAATAGACATGTCACACCATGAGGGGCGGACGTCAGCAGGCAGATCGTGTTGGGGGTGATCGCCTGATAGCAATAGACATGTCACATTACGAGAGGCGGACGTCAGCAGACAGATCGTGTTGCGGGGCTGATCGCCTGATAGCATTAGACATGTCACACCATGAGAGGCGGACGTCAGCAGACAGATCGTGTTGGGGGGTGATCGCCTGATAGCATTAGACATGTCACCCTATGAGGTGCGGACGTCAGCAGGCAGATCGTGTTTGGGGGGATCGCCTGATAGCATTAGACATGTCACACTATGAGGGGGGGAGTCAACAGACAGATCGTGTTGTGGGGTGATCGCCTGATAGCATTAGACATGTCACCCTATGATGTGCGGACGTCAGCAGGCAGATCGTGTTGGGGGGGATCGCCTGATAGCATTAGACATGTCACACTATGAGGGGCGGACGTCAGCAGACAGATCGTGTTGGGGGTGATCGCCTGATAGCATTAGACATGTCGCACTATGAGAGGCGGACGTCAGCAGGCAGATCGTGTTGGGGGTGATCGCCTGATAGCATTAGACATGTCACACTATGAGAGGCGGACGTCAGCAGGCAGATCATGTTGGGGGTGATCGCCTGATAGCATTAGACATGTCACACTATGAGGGGCGGACGTCAGCAGGCAGATTTTGTTGGGGGTGTTCGCCTGATAGCATTAGACATGTCACACTATGAGGGGCGGATGTCAGCAGGCAGATCGTGTTGGGGTGATCGCCTGATAGCATTAGACATGTCACACTATGAGGGGCGGATGTCAGCAGGCAGATCGTGTTGGGTTGATCGCCTGATAGCATTAGACATGTCACACCATGAGGTGCGGACGTCAGCAGGCAGATCGTGTTGGGGGTGATCGCCTGATAGCATTAGACATGTCACACTATGAGAGGCGGACGTCAGCAGGCAGATCATGTTGGGGGTGATCGCCTGATAGCATTAGACATGTCACACTATGAGGTGCGGACGTCAGCAGGCAGATCGTGTTGGGGGTGATCGCCTGATAGCATTAGACATGTCACACTATGAGGGGCGGACGTCAGGAGGCAGATCGTGTTGGGGGGGGGTCGCCTGATAGCATTAGACATGTCACACTATGAGGGGGGAAGTCAGCAGGCAAATCGTTTTGGGGGATGATCGCCTGATAGCATGAGACATGTCACACTATGAGGGGCGGACGTCAGGAGGCAGATCGTGTTGGGGGGGATCGCCTGATAGCATTAGACATGTCACACTATGAGGGGCGGACGTCAGCAGGCAGATCGTGTTGGGGGGGATCGCCTGATAGCATTAGACATGTTACACTATGAGGGGGGAAGTCAGCAGGCAGATCGTGTTGGGGGTGATCGCCTGATAGCATTAGACATGTAACCCTATGATGTGCGGACGTCAGCAGGCAGATCGTGTTGGGGGGGATCGCCTGATAGCATTAGACATGTCAGACTATGAGGGGCGGACGTCAGCAGACAGATCGTGTTGGGGGTGATCGCCTGATAGCATTAGACATGTCACACTATGAGAGGCGGACGTCAGCAGACAGATCGTGTTGGGGGTGATCGCCTGATAGCATTAGACATGTCACACTATGAGGGGCGGACGTCAGCAGACAGATCGTGTTGGGGGGATCGCCTGATAGCATTAGACATGTCACACTATGAGGGGGGAAGTCAGCAGGCAAATTGTGTTGGGGGATGATCGCCTGATAGCATTAGACATGTCGCCCTATGAGGTGCGGACGTCAGCAGGCAGATCGTGTTGGGGGGGATCGCCTGATAGCATTAGACATGTTACACTATGAGGGGGGGAGTCAACAGACAGATCGTGTTGTGGGGTGATCGCCTGATAGCATTAGACATGTCACCCTATGAGGTGCGGACGTCAGCAGGCAGATCGTGTTGGGGGGGATCGCCTGATAGCATTAGACATGTCACACTATGAGGGGCGGACGTCAGCAGACAGATCGTGTTGGGGGTGATCGCCTGATAGCATTAGACATGTCGCACTATGAGAGGCGGACGTCAGCAGGCAGATCGTGTTGGGGGTGATCGCCTGATAGCAATAGACATGTCACACCATGAGGGGCGGACGTCAGCAGGCAGATCGTGTTGGGGGTGATCGCCTGATAGCAATAGACATGTCACATTACGAGAGGCGGACGTCAGCAGACAGATCGTGTTGCGGGGCTGATCGCCTGATAGCATTAGACATGTCACACCATGAGAGGCGGACGTCAGCAGACAGATCGTGTTGGGGGGTGATCGCCTGATAGCATTAGACATGTCACCCTATGAGGTGCGGACGTCAGCAGGCAGATCGTGTTTGGGGGGATCGCCTGATAGCATTAGACATGTCACACTATGAGGGGGGGAGTCAACAGACAGATCGTGTTGTGGGGTGATCGCCTGATAGCATTAGACATGTCACCCTATGATGTGCGGACGTCAGCAGGCAGATCGTGTTGGGGGGGATCGCCTGATAGCATTAGACATGTCACACTATGAGGGGCGGACGTCAGCAGACAGATCGTGTTGGGGGTGATCGCCTGATAGCATTAGACATGTCGCACTATGAGAGGCGGACGTCAGCAGGCAGATCGTGTTGGGGGTGATCGCCTGATAGCATTAGACATGTCACACTATGAGAGGCGGACGTCAACAGGCAGATCATGTTGGGGGTGATCGCCTGATAGCATTAGACATGTCACACTATGAGGGGCGGACGTCAGCAGGCAGATTTTGTTGGGGGTGTTCGCCTGATAGCATTAGACATGTCACACTATGAGGGGCGGATGTCAGCAGGCAGATCGTGTTGGGGTGATCGCCTGATAGCATTAGACATGTCACACTATGAGGGGCGGATGTCAGCAGGCAGATCGTGTTGGGTTGATCGCCTGATAGCATTAGACATGTCACACCATGAGGTGCGGACGTCAGCAGGCAGATCGTGTTGGGGGTGATCGCCTGATAGCATTAGACATGTCACACTATGAGAGGCGGACGTCAGCAGGCAGATCATGTTGGGGGTGATCGCCTGATAGCATTAGACATGTCACACTATGAGGTGCGGACGTCAGCAGGCAGATCGTGTTGGGGGTGATCGCCTGATAGCATTAGACATGTCACACTATGAGGGGCGGACGTCAGGAGGCAGATCGTGTTGGGGGGGGTCGCCTGATAGCATTAGACATGTCACACTATGAGGGGGGAAGTCAGCAGGCAAATCGTGTTGGGGGATGATCGCCTGATAGCATGAGACATGTCACACTATGAGGGGCGGACGTCAGGAGGCAGATCGTGTTGGGGGGGATCGCCTGATAGCATTAGACATGTCACACTATGAGGGGCGGACGTCAGCAGGCAGATCGTGTTGGGGGGGATCGCCTGATAGCATTAGACATGTTACACTATGAGGGGGGAAGTCAGCAGGCAGATCGTGTTGGGGGTGATCGCCTGATAGCATTAGACATGTAACCCTATGATGTGCGGACGTCAGCAGGCAGATCGTGTTGGGGGGGATCGCCTGATAGCATTAGACATGTCAGACTATGAGGGGCGGACGTCAGCAGACAGATCGTGTTGGGGGTGATCGCCTGATAGCATTAGACATGTCACACTATGAGAGGCGGACGTCAGCAGACAGATCGTGTTGGGGGTGATCGCCTGATAGCATTAGACATGTCACACTATGAGGGGCGGACGTCAGCAGACAGATCGTGTTGGGGGGATCGCCTGATAGCATTAGACATGTCACACTATGAGGGGGGAAGTCAGCAGGCAAATTGTGTTGGGGGATGATCGCCTGATAGCATTAGACATGTCGCCCTATGAGGTGCGGACGTCAGCAGGCAGATCGTGTTGGGGGGGATCGCCTGATAGCATTAGACATGTTACACTATGAGGGGGGAAGTCAGCAGGCAGATCGTGTTGGGGGTGATCGCCTGATAGCATTAGACATGTAACCCTATGATGTGCGGACGTCAGCAGGCAGATCGTGTTGGGGGGGATCGCCTGATAGCATTAGACATGTCAGACTATGAGGGGCGGACGTCAGCAGACAGATCGTGTTGGGGGTGATCGCCTGATAGCATTAGACATGTCACACTATGAGAGGCGGACGTCAGCTGACAGATCGTGTTGGGGGTGATCGCCTGATAGCATTAGACATGTCACACTATGAGGGGCGGACGTCAGCAGACAGATCGTGTTGGGGGGTGATCGCCTGATAGCACTAGACATGTCACACTATGAGGTGCGGACGTCAGGAGGCAGATCGTGTTGGGGGGTGATCGCCTGATAGCATTAGACATGTCACACTATGAGGGGCGGACGTCAGCACACAGATCGTGTTGGGGGTGATCGCCTGATAGCATTGGACATGTCACACTATGAGAGGCGGACGTCAGCAGGCAGATCATGTTGGGGGTGATCGCCTGATAGCATTAGACATGTCACACTATGAGGGGTGGACGTCAGCAGGCAGATCGTGTTGGGGGGTGATCGCCTGATAGCATTAGACATGTCACACTATGAGGGGCGGACGTCAGCAGGCAGATCGTGTTTGGGTGATCGCCTGGTAGCATTAGACATGTCACACTATGAGGTGTGGCCGTCAGCAGGCAGATCGTGTTGGGGTGATCGCCTGATAGCATTAGGCATGTTACAGTATGAGGGGCGGACGTCAGCAGGCAGATCGTGTTGGGATGATCGCCTGATAGCATGAGACATGTCGCCCTATGAGGTGCGGACGTCAGCAGGCAGATCGTGTTGGGGGGGATCGCCTGATAGCATTAGACATGTTACACTATGAGGGGGGAAGTCAGCAGGCAGATCGTGTTGGGGGTGATCGCCTGATAGCATTAGACATGTAACCCTATGATGTGCGGACGTCAGCAGGCAGATCGTGTTGGGGGGGATCGCCTGATAGCATTAGACATGTCAGACTATGAGGGGCGGACGTCAGCAGACAGATCGTGTTGGGGGTGATCGCCTGATAGCATTAGACATGTCACACTATGAGAGGCGGACGTCAGCAGACAGATCGTGTTGGGGGTGATCGCCTGATAGCATTAGACATGTCACACTATGAGGGGCGGACGTCAGCAGACAGATCGTGTTGGGGGGTGATCGCCTGATAGCATTAGACATGTCACACTATGAGGTGCGGACGTCAGGAGGCAGATCGTGTTGGGGGGTGATCGCCTGATAGCATTAGACATGTCACACTATGAGGGGCGGACGTCAGCAGGCAGATCGTGTTGGGGGTGATCGCCTGATAGCATTAGACATGTCACACTATGAGAGGCGGACGTCAGCAGGCAGATCATGTTGGGGGTGATCGCCTGATAGCATTAGACATGTCACACTATGAGGGGTGGACGTCAGCAGGCAGATCGTGTTGGGGGGTGATCGCCTGATAGCATTAGACATGTCACACTATGAGGGGCGGACGTCAGCAGGCAGATCGTGTTTGGGTGATCGCCTGGTAGCATTAGACATGTCACACTATGAGGTGTGGCCGTCAGCAGGCAGATCGTGTTGGGGTGATCGCCTGATAGCATTAGGCATGTTACAGTATGAGGGGCGGACGTCAGCAGGCAGATCGTGTTGGGGTGATCGCCTGATAGCATTAGACATGTCACACTATGAGGGGCGGACGTCAGCAGGCAGATCGTGTTGAGGGTGATCGCATGATAGCATTAGGCATGCCAAACTATGAGTGGGGCGGATGTCAGCAGGCAGATCGTGTTGGGGGGTGATCGCCTGATAGCATTAGACATGTCACACTATGAGGGGCGGACGTCAGCAGGCAGATCGTGTTGGGGGTGATGGCCTGATAGCATTAGACATGTCACACTAAGAGGGGCGAACGTCAGCAGGCAGATCGTGTTGGGGGTGATGGCCTGATAGCATTAGATATGTCACACTATGAGGGGTGGACGTCAGCAGGCAGATCGTGTTGGGGGGTGATCGCCTGATAGCATTAGACATGTCACACTATGAGGGGCGGACGTCAGCAGGCAGATCGTGTTTGGGTGATCGCCTGGTAGCATTAGACATGTCACACTATGAGGGGCGGACGTCAGCAGGCAGATCGTGTTGGGGGTGATCGCCTGATAGCATTAGACATGTCACACTATGAGAGGCGGACGTCAGCAGGCAGATCGTGTTGGGGGTGATCGCCTCATAGCATTAGACATGTCACACTATGAGGGGCGGACGTCAGCAGGCAGATCGTGTTGGGGGTGATCGCCTGATAGCATTAGACATGTCACACTATGAGGGACGGGCGTCAGCAGGCAGATCGTGTTGGGGGTGATCGCCTGATAGCATTAGACATGTCACACTATGAGGGGCGGACGTCAGCAGGCAGATCGTGTTGGGGGTGATCGCCTGATAGCATTAGACATGTCACACTATGAGGGACGGGCGTCAGCAGGCAGATCGTGTTGGGGGTGATCGCCTGATAGCATTAGACATGTCACACTATGAGGTGCGGACGTCAGCAGGCAGATCGTGTTGGGGGTGATCGCCTGATAGCATTAGACATGTCACACTATGAGGGGGAAAGTCAGCAGGCAGATCGTGTTGGGGGTGATCGCCTGATAGCATTAGACATGTCACACTATGAGGGGCGGACGTCAGCAGGCAGATCGTGTTGGGGGTGATCGCCTGATAGCATTAGACATGTCACAGTATGAGGGGCGGACGTCACCAGGCAGATCGTGTTGGGGGGTGATCGCCTGATAGCATTAGACATGTCACACTATGAGGGGCGGACGTCAGCAGGCAGATCGTGTTGGGGGGTGATCGCCTGATAGCATTAGACATGTCACACTATGAGGTACGGACGTCAGCAGGCAGATCGTGTTGGGGGTGATCGCCTGATAGCATTAGACATGTCACACTATGAAGGGCAAACGTCAGCAGGCAGATTGTGTTGGGGGTGATCGCCTGATAGCATTAGACATGTCACACTATGAAGGGCGGACGTCAGCAGGCAGATCGTGTTGGGGGTGATCGCCTGATAGCATTAGACATGTCACACTATGAGAGGCGGACGTCAGCAGACAGATCGTGTTGGGGGATGATCGCCTGATAGCATTAGACATGTCACACCATGAGGGGCGGACGTCAGCAGGTAGATCGTGTTGGGGGTGATCGCCTGATAGCAATAGACATGTCACACTATGAGAGGCGGACGTCAGCAGACAGATCGTGTTGGGGGGTGATCGCCTGATAGCATTAGACATGTCACACCATGAGAGGCGGACGTCAGCAGACAGATCGTGTTGGGGGGTGATCGCCTGATAGCATTAGACATGTCACCCTGTGAGGTGCGGACGTCAGCAGGCAGATCGTGTTTGGGGGGATCGCCTGATAGCATTAGACATGTCACACTATGAGGGGGGGAGTCAACAGACAGATCGTGTTGTGGGGTGATCGCCTGATAGCATTAGACATGTCACCCTATGATGTGCGGACGTCAGCAGGCAGATCGTGTTGGGGGGGATCGCCTGATAGCATTAGACATGTCACACTATGAGGGGCGGACGTCAGCAGACAGATCGTGTTGGGGGTGATCGCCTGATAGCATTAGACATGTCGCACTATGAGAGGCGGACGTCAGCAGGCAGATCGTGTTGGGGGTGATCGCCTGATAGCATTAGACATGTCACACTATGAGAGGCGGACGTCAGCAGGCAGATCATGTTGGGGGTGATCGCCTGATAGCATTAGACATGTCACACTATGAGGGGCGGACGTCAGCAGGCAGATTGTGTTGGGGGTGTTCGCCTGATAGCATTAGACATGTCACACTATGAGGGGCGGATGTCAGCAGGCAGATCGTGTTGGGGTGATCGCCTGATAGCATTAGACATGTCACACTATGAGGGGCGGATGTCAGCAGGCAGATCGTGTTGGGTTGATCGCCTGATAGCATTAGACATGTCACACCATGAGGTGCGGACGTCAGCAGGCAGACGTGTTGGGGGTGATCGCCTGATAGCATTAGACATGTCACACTATGAGGGGCGGACGTCAGG
The DNA here is from genome assembly GCA_964019135.1 of Arenicola marina. Classification (NCBI taxonomy): domain Eukaryota; kingdom Metazoa; phylum Annelida; class Polychaeta; family Arenicolidae; genus Arenicola; species Arenicola marina. Next base: position 12,607,649 of record OZ025256.1, on the reverse strand, counting down.
AGGCAGATCGTGTTGGGGGGGTCGCCTGATAGCATTAGACATGTCACACTATGAGGGGGGAAGTCAGCAGGCAAATCGTGTTGGGGGATGATCGCCTGATAGCATTAGACATGTCACACTATGAGGGGCGGACGTCAGGAGGCAGATCGTGTTGGGGGGATCGCCTGATAGCATTAGACATGTCACACTATGAGGGGGGAAGTCAGCAGGCAAATCGTGTTGGGGGATGATCGCCTGATAGCATTAGACATGTCGCCCTGTGAGGTGCGGACGTCAGCAGGCAGATCGTGTTGGGGGGGATCGCCTGATAGCATTAGACATGTTACACTATGAGGGGGGAAGTCAGCAGGCAGATCGTGTTGGGGGTGATCGCCTGATAGCATTAGACATGTAACCCTATGATGTGCGGACGTCAGCAGGCAGATCGTGTTGGGGGGGATCGCCTGATAGCATTAGACATGTCACACCATGAGGGGCGGACGTCAGCAGGCAGATCGTGTTGGGGGTGATCGCCTGATAGCAATAGACATGTCACACTATGAGAGGCGGACGTCAGCAGACAGATCGTGTTGGGGGGTGATCGCCTGATAGCATTAGACATGTCACACCATGAGAGGCGGACGTCAGCAGACAGATCGTGTTGGGGGGTGATCGCCTGATAGCATTAGACATGTCACCCTATGAGGTGCGGACGTCAGCAGGCAGATCGTGTTTGGGGGGATCGCCTGATAGCATTAGACATGTCACACTATGAGGGGGGGGGAGTCAACAGACAGATCGTGTTGTGGGGTGATCGCCTGATAGCATTAGACATGTCACCCTATGATGTGCGGACGTCAGCAGGCAGATCGTGTTGGGGGGGATCGCCTGATAGCATTAGACATGTCACACTATGAGGGGCGGACGTCAGCAGACAGATCGTGTTGGGGGTGATCGCCTGATAGCATTAGACATGTCGCACTATGAGAGGCGGACGTCAGCAGGCAGATCGTGTTGGGGGTGATCGCCTGATAGCATTAGACATGTCACACTATGAGAGGCGGACGTCAGCAGGCAGATCATGTTGGGGGTGATCGCCTGATAGCATTAGACATGTCACACTATGAGGGGCGGACGTCAGCAGGCAGATTGTGTTGGGGGTGTTCGCCTGATAGCATTAGACATGTCACACTATGAGGGGCGGATGTCAGCAGGCAGATCGTGTTGGGGTGATCGCCTGATAGCATTAGACATGTCACACTATGAGGGGCGGATGTCAGCAGGCAGATCGTGTTGGGTTGATCGCCTGATAGCATTAGACATGTCACACCATGAGGTGCGGACGTCAGCAGGCAGATCGTGTTGGGGGTGATCGCCTGATAGCATTAGACATGTCACACTATGAGGGGGGAAGTCAGCAGGCAAATCGTGTTGGGGGATGATCGCCTGATAGCATTAGACATGTCGCCCTGTGAGGTGCGGACGTCAGCAGGCAGATCGTGTTGGGGGGGATCGCCTGATAGCATTAGACATGTTACACTATGAGGGGGGAAGTCAGCAGGCAGATCGTGTTGGGGGTGATCGCCTGATAGCATTAGACATGTAACCCTATGATGTGCGGACGTCAGCAGGCAGATCGTGTTGGGGGGGATCGCCTGATAGCATTAGACATGTCACACCATGAGGGGCGGACGTCAGCAGGCAGATCGTGTTGGGGGTGATCGCCTGATAGCAATAGACATGTCACACTATGAGAGGCGGACGTCAGCAGACAGATCGTGTTGGGGGGTGATCGCCTGATAGCATTAGACATGTCACACTATGAGGGGCGGATGTCAGCAGGCAGATCGTGTTGGGTTGATCGCCTGATAGCATTAGACATGTCACACCATGAGGTGCGGACGTCAGCAGGCAGGTCGTGTTGGGGGTGATCGCCTGATAGCATTAGACATGTCACACTATGAGGGGCGGACGTCAGGAGGCAGATCGTGTTGGGGGGGGGTCGCCTGATAGCATTAGACATGTCACACTATGAGGGGGGAAGTCAGCAGGCAAATCGTGTTGGGGGTGATCGCCTGATAGCATTAGACATGTCACACTATGAGGGGCGGACGTCAGCAGGCAGATCGTGTTGGGGGTGATGGCCTGATAGCATTAGACATGTCACACTCTGAGGGGCGGACGTCAGCAGGCAGATCGTGTTGGGGGTGATGGCCTGATAGCATTAGACATGTCACACTATGAGGGGCGGACGTCAGCAGGCAGATCGTGTTGGGGGTGATCGCCTGATAGCATGAGACTTGTCACACTATGAGGGGCGGACGTCAGGAGGCAGATCGTGTTTGGGGGTGATCGCCTGATAGCATTAGACATGTAACCCTATGATGTGCGGACGTCAGCAGGCAGATCGTCTTGGGGGGGATCGCCTGATAGCATTAGACATGTCAGACTATGAGGGGCGGACGTCAGCAGACAGATCGTGTTGGGGGTGATCGCCTGATAGCATTAGACATGTCACACTATGAGAGGCGGACGTCAGCAGACAGATCGTGTTGGGGGTGATCGCCTGATAGCATTAGACATGTCACACTATGAGGGGCGGACGTCAGCAGACAGATCGTGTTGGGGGGTGATCGCCTGATAGCATTAGACATGTCACACTATGAGGTGCGGACGTCAGGAGACAGATCGTGTTGGGGGGTGATCGCCTGATAGCATTAGACATGTCACACTATGAGGTGCGGACGTCAGGAGACAGATCGTGTTGGGGGGTGATCGCCTGATAGCATTAGACATGTCACACTATGAGGTGCGGACGTCAGGAGGCAGATCGTGTTGGGGGTGATCGCCTGATAGCATTAGACATGTCACACTATGAGGTGCGGACGTCAGGAGACAGATCGTGTTGGGGGGTGATCGCCTGATAGCATTAGACATGTCACACTATGAGGTGCGGACGTCAGCAGACAGATCGTGTTGGGGGTGATCGCCTGATAGCATTAGACATGTCACACTATGAGGTGCGGACGTCAGGAGACAGATCGTGTTGGGGGGTGATCGCCTGATAGCATTAGACATGTCACACTATGAGGTGCGGACGTCAGGAGACAGATCGTGTTGGGGGGTGATCGCCTGATAGCATTAGACATGTCACACTATGAGGTGCGGACGTCAGGAGGCAGATCGTGTTGGGGGTGATCGCCTGATAGCATTAGACATGTCACACTATGAGGTGCGGACGTCAGGAGACAGATCGTGTTGGGGGGTGATCGCCTGATAGCATTAGACATGTCACACTATGAGGTGCGGACGTCAGCAGACAGATCGTGTTGGGGGTGATCCCCTGATAGCATTAGACATGTCACACTATGAGGGGCGGACGTCAGCAGACAGATCGTGTTGGGGGGTGATCGCCTGATAGCATTAGACATGTCACACTATGAGGTGCGGATGTCAGGAGGCAGATCGTGTTGGGGGGTGATCGCCTGATAGCATTAGACATGTCACACTATGAGGTGCGGACGTCAGCAGGCAGATCGTGTTGGGGGTGATCGCCTGATAGCATTAGACATGTCACACTATGAGGGGCGGACGTCAGCAGGCAGATCGTGTTGGGGGGTGATCGCCTGATAGCATTAGACATGTCACACTATGAGGTGTGGCCGTCAGCAGGCAGATCGTGTTGGGGGTGATCGCCTGATAGCATTAGACATGTCGCCCTATGAGGTGTGGCCGTCAGCAGGCAGATCATGTTGGGGGTGATCGCCTGATAGCATTAGACATGTCACACTATGAGGTGTGGCCGTCAGCAGGCAGATCGTGTTGGGGGGTGATCGCCTGATAGCATTAGACATGTCACACTATGAGGGGCGGACGTCAGCAGGCAGATCGTGTTGGGGGTGATCGCCTGATAGCATTAGACATGTCACACTATGAGAGGCGGACGTCAGCAGACAGATCGTGTTGGGGGGTGATCGCCTGATAGCATTAGACATGTCACACTATGAGGGGCGGACGTCAGCAGGCAGATCGTGTTGGGGGTGATGGCCTGACAGCATTAGACATGTCACACTATGAGGGGCGAACGTCAGCAGGCAGATCGTGTTGGGGGTGATGGCCTGATAGCATTAGATATGTCACACTATGAGGGGCGGACGTCAGCAGGCAGATCGTGTTGAGGGTGATCGCATGATAGCATTAGGCATGCCAAACTATGAGTGGGGCGGATGTCAGCAGGCAGATCGTGTTGGGGGTGATCGCCTGATAGCATTAGACATCTCACACTATGAGGTGTGGCCGTCAGCAGGCAGATCGTGTTGGGGGGTGATCGCCTGATAGCATTAGACATGTCACACTATGAGGTGTGGCCGTCAGCAGGCAGATCGTGTTGGGGGGTGATCGCCTGATAGCATTAGACATGTCACACTATGAGGTGTGGCCGTCAGCAGGCAGATCGTGTTGGGGGGTGATCGCCTGATAGCATTAGACATGTCACACTATGAGAGGCGGACGTCAGCAGGCAGATTGTGTTGGGGGTGATCGCCTGATAGCATTAGACATGTCACACTATGAGGGGCGGACGTCAGCAGGCATATTGTGTGGGGGGTGATCGCCTGATAGCATTAGACATGTCACACTATGAGGGGCGGACGTCAGCAGGCAGATCGTGTTGGGGGTGATCGCCTGATAGCATTAGACATGTCACACTATGAGAGGCGGACGTCAGCAGGCAGATCATGTTGGGGGTGATCGCCTGATAGCATTAGACATGTCACACTATGAGGGGCGGACGTCAGCAGGCAGATCGTGTTGAGGGTGATCGCATGATAGCATTAGGCATGCCAAACTATGAGTGGGGCGGATGTCAGCAGGCAGATCGTGTTGGGGGGTGATCGCCTGATAGCATTAGACATGTCACACTATGAGGGGCGGACGTCAGCAGGCAGATCGTGTTGGGGGTGATGGCCTGACAGCATTAGACATGTCACACTATGAGGGGCGAACGTCAGCAGGCAGATCGTGTTGGGGGTGATGGCCTGATAGCATTAGATATGTCACACTATGAGGGGCGGACGTCAGCAGGCAGATCGTGTTGGGGGTGATGGCCTGATAGCATTAGACATGTCACACCATGAGGGGCGGACGTCAGCAGGCAGATCGTGTTGGGGGTGATTGCCTGACAGCATTAGACATGTCACGCTATGAGGGGCGGACGTCAGCAGGCAGATCGTGTTGGGGGTGATCGCCTGATAGCATTAGACATGTCACACTATGAGGGGCGGACGTCAGCAGGCAGATCGTGTTGGGGGTGATGGCCTGATAGCATTAGACATGTCACATTATGAGGGGCGGACGTCAGCAGGCAGATCGTGTTGGGGGTGATGGCCTGATAGCATTAGATATGTCACACTATGAGGGGCGGACGTCAGCAGGCAGATCGTGTTGAGGGTGATCGCATGATAGCATTAGGCATGCCAAACTATGAGTGGGGCGGATGTCAGCAGGCAGATCGTGTTGGGGGTGATCGCCTGATAGCATTAGACATGTCACACTATGAGGGGCGGACGTCAGCAGGCAGATCGTGTTGGGGGTGATGGCCTGACAGCATTAGACATGTCACACTATGAGGGGCGGACGTCAGCAGGCAGATCGTGTTGGGGGTGATGGCCTGATAGCATTAGACATGTCACACCATGAGGGGCGGACGTCAGCAGGCAGATCGTGTTGGAGGTGATCGCCTGACAGCATTAGACATGTCACACTATGAGGGGCGGACGTCAGCAGGCAGATCGTGTTAGGGGTGATCGCCTGATAGCATTAGACATGTCACACTATGAGGGGCGGACGTCAGCAGGCAGATCGTGTTGGGGGTGATCGCCTGATAGCATTAGACATGTCACACTATGAGAGGCGGACGTCAGCAGACAGATCGTGTTGGGGGTGATCGCCTGATAGCATTAGACATGTCACACTATGAGGGGCGGACGTCAGCGGACAGATCGTGTTGGGGGGTGATCGCCTGATAGCATTAGACATGTCACACTATGAGGTACGGACGTCAGGAGACAGATCGTGTTGGGGGGTGATCGCCTGATAGCATTAGACATGTCACACTATGAGGTGCGAACGTCAGGAGACAGATCGTGTTGGGGGGTGATCGCCTGATAGCATTAGACATGTCACACTATGAGGTGCGGACGTCAGGAGGCAGATCGTGTTGGGGGTGATCGCCTGATAGCATTAGACATGTCACACTATGAGGTGCGGACGTCAGGAGACAGATCGTGTTGGGGGGTGATCGCCTGATAGCATTAGACATGTCACACTATGAGGTGCGGACGTCAGCAGACAGATCGTGTTGGGGGTGATCGCCTGATAGCATTAGACATGTCACACTATGAGGTGCGGACGTCAGGAGGCAGATCGTGTTGGGGGTGATCGCCTGATAGCATTAGACATGTCACACTATGAGGTGCGGACGTCAGGAGACAGATCGTGTTGGGGGGTGATCGCCTGATAGCATTAGACATGTCACACTATGAGGTGCGGACGTCAGCAGACAGATCGTGTTGGGGGGTGATCGCCTGATAGCATTAGACATGTCACACTATGAGGTGCGGACGTCAGGAGGCAGATCGTGTTGGGGGTGATCGCCTGATAGCATTAGACATGTCACACTATGAGGTGCGGACGTCAGGAGACAGATCGTGTTGGGGGGTGATCGCCTGATAGCATTAGACATGTCACACTATGAGGTGCGGACGTCAGCAGACAGATCGTGTTGGGGGTGATCGCCTGATAGCATTAGACATGTCACACTATGAGGGGCGGACGTCAGCAGACAGATCGTGTTGGGGGGTGATCGCCTGATAGCATTAGACATGTCACACTATGAGGTGCGGACGTCAGGAGGCAGATCGTGTTGGGGGGTGATCGCCTGATAGCATTAGACATGTCACACTATGAGGTGCGGACGTCAGCAGGCAGATCGTGTTGGGGGTGATCGCCTGATAGCATTAGACATGTCACACTATGAGGGGCGGACGTCAGCAGGCAGATCGTGTTGGGGGGTGATCGCCTGATAGCATTAGACATGTCACACTATGAGGTGTGGCCGTCAGCAGGCAGATCGTGTTGGGGGTGATCGCCTGATAGCATTAGACATGTCGCCCTATGAGGTGTGGCCGTCAGCAGGCAGATCGTGTTGGGGGTGATCGCCTGATAGCATTAGACATGTCACACTATGAGGTGTGGCCGTCAGCAGGCAGATCGTGTTGGGGGGTGATCGCCTGATAGCATTAGACATGTCACACTATGAGGGGCGGACGTCAGCAGGGAGATCGTGTTGGGGGTGATCGCCTGATAGCATTAGACATGTCACACTATGAGAGGCGGACGTCAGCAGACAGATCGTGTTGGGGGGTGATCGCCTGATAGCATTAGACATGTCACACTATGAGGGGCGGACGTCAGCAGGCAGATCGTGTTGGGGGTGATGGCCTGACAGCATTAGACATGTCACACTATGAGGGGCGAACGTCAGCAGGCAGATCGTGTTGGGGGTGATGGCCTGATAGCATTAGATATGTCACACTATGAGGGGCGGACGTCAGCAGGCAGATCGTGTTGAGGGTGATCGCATGATAGCATTAGGCATGCCAAACTATGAGTGGGGCGGATGTCAGCAGGCAGATCGTGTTGGGGGTGATCGCCTGATAGCATTAGACATCTCACACTATGAGGTGTGGCCGTCAGCAGGCAGATCGTGTTGGGGGGTGATCGCCTGATAGCATTAGACATGTCACACTATGAGGTGTGGCCGTCAGCAGGCAGATCGTGTTGGGGGGTGATCGCCTGATAGCATTAGACATGTCACACTATGAGGTGTGGCCGTCAGCAGGCAGATCGTGTTGGGGGGTGATCGCCTGATAGCATTAGACATGTCACACTATGAGAGGCGGACGTCAGCAGGCAGATTGTGTTGGGGGTGATCGCCTGATAGCATTAGACATGTCACACTATGAGGGGCGGACGTCAGCAGGCATATTGTGTGGGGGGTGATCGCCTGATAGCATTAGACATGGCACACTATGAGGGGCGGACGTCAGCAGGCAGATCGTGTTGGGGGTGATCGCCTGATAGCATTAGACATGTCACACTATGAGAGGCGGACGTCAGCAGGCAGATCATGTTGGGGGTGATCGCCTGATAGCATTAGACATGTCACACTATGAGGGGCGGACGTCAGCAGGCAGATCGTGTTGAGGGTGATCGCATGATAGCATTAGGCATGCCAAACTATGAGTGGGGCGGATGTCAGCAGGCAGATCGTGTTGGGGGGTGATCGCCTGATAGCATTAGACATGTCACACTATGAGGGGCGGACGTCAGCAGGCAGATCGTGTTGGGGGTGATGGCCTGACAGCATTAGACATGTCACACTATGAGGGGCGAACGTCAGCAGGCAGATCGTGTTGGGGGTGATGGCCTGATAGCATTAGATATGTCACACTATGAGGGGCGGACGTCAGCAGGCAGATCGTGTTGGGGGTGATGGCCTGATAGCATTAGACATGTCACACCATGAGGGGCGGACGTCAGCAGGCAGATCGTGTTGGGGGTGATTGCCTGACAGCATTAGACATGTCACGCTATGAGGGGCGGACGTCAGCAGGCAGATCGTGTTGGGGGTAATCGCCTGATAGCATTAGACATGTCACACTATGAGGGGCGGACGTCAGCAGGCAGATCGTGTTGGGGGTGATGGCCTGATAGCATTAGACATGTCACATTATGAGGGGCGGACGTCAGCAGGCAGATCGTGTTGGGGGTGATGGCCTGATAGCATTAGATATGTCACACTATGAGGGGCGGACGTCAGCAGGCAGATCGTGTTGAGGGTGATCGCATGATAGCATTAGGCATGCCAAACTATGAGTGGGGCGGATGTCAGCAGGCAGATCGTGTTGGGGGTGATCGCCTGATAGCATTAGACATGTCACACTATGAGGGGCGGACGTCAGCAGGCAGATCGTGTTGGGGGTGATGGCCTGACAGCATTAGACATGTCACACTATGAGGGGCGGACGTCAGCAGGCAGATCGGGTTGGGGGTGATGGCCTGATAGCATTAGACATGTCACACTATGAGGGGCGGACATCAGCAGGCAGATCGTGTTGGGGGTGATCGCCTGACAGCATTAGACATGTCACACTATGAGGGGCGGACATCAGCAGGCAGATCGTGTTGGGGGTGATCGCCTGACAGCATTAGACATGTCACACTATGAGGGGCGGACGTCAGCAGGCAGATCGTGTTGGGGGTGATCGCCTGATAGCATTAGACATTTCACATCATGAGGTGCGTACAAATGCTCATGCTAAATCAGATTTGAAAGGGTGTTGGGGGTGATAATAATACTACATATGGGGCATTAGATACATCTAAAGACCAGGATAGCCATACCTTCGACTACCACCCCCTCCCCGACACCCCCCTCCCCCGACACATCCGGTCGTGATATTTTATGACCGTGGAAAAATGAAGGTCATCCGAGCATCGGAAATCGGTCCAACGTACACGACCGTACAATTTCCGTGTTTAAATCCTAGCGCCCAACAAATGGATTGCGTGGGTGGAGGGGGGGGGGGGGCGGGAGTGATTACCATGGTAGTCTCTTACCCTCTCGTAGTCGTCCAGGTCCGGCTTGAAGTCTGGTCCGACTGGCACGTGGACGATGGTGAATCCGAAGTAATGGGCAGCCTTCTCGTGGGCGGGGTGAATGGTGATGGGCGCCACCTACCGGGAGAGACAGTCACTATGGCATGCGTCGTTGCATAACAACTGGAAAGGTCAGTTTGATACTACGTCTTTTGGCTGTAAACCTTGATGTTTATATAATATAGGTTTTCAACTGTGAATATTCACCACTGTGAGCGGTGAATCCATATTTACAGTATTTAGACCTATATTTTGTTTACTCTCACTATATATAGCAGTGTGCACATAATACAGGCCATAATTACTTTTTGCTACTAAAAGCTGATCATACAGTGTTCCACTGAATATGACTTGACATCAAACATTTCTATTTACAAGATTAAACATTTTCTCGGGGGGAATATTGCTGTATGACCACTTTTAAGTGTATTACGACATGGATTACGTGGTCAGTGACTAGGGGTGACTGACCATCTCGGGGTGTGTGATCTCGGGGCTCATCTTGCGGGCTCGGTCCCTGTAGGTCTTCATGGCCATCAGGAGGCTCTCCGTGCCACCCGAGGTGAGCGAACCCACCACATCGTCGTCGCCGTTCAGCATGGAGGCCGACATGCTGACGACCTCGTTCTCAAAGCGCCTGGCGACCAAAAGTGGTTAAAGCGTCCTGAATATACAACCAATCAAAGCGCCTGGCGACCCAAAGTGGTTAAAGCGTCCTGAACATACAACCAATCAACGCGTCTGGCGGGCAGCAGGGTGGCAGAGAGGTAACGGGGGTTCACATGGTGATGTATAAGAGCTTGTGACATATGGCGACATACACACGTTACAGTGATGTGATGATTCAAGGTTAATTTATTATTATAATCTTTATTTGTACGTAGCATAAAAGCATGTACACAGTGAGTTCAAGTTACTATTTCAACAAATTTGGCGGGGGGAGGCTTCCGTCAGATCGAAGGGCGGCGTATTCGTTGTTGGAACAGCGGTAGGCCTAAACCCTACAACACTCTCCCGCTGAGAAACGTTATAGTCGGTGAATATAGGGCAAGTGGGAAGTTGCTGCGCCCTCTGTCGGAAGAATTTATTCATGCGGGTGACGTCAGCATACTGACGTCACCACATACGTCAGTATGCTGACGTCACAACATACGTCAGTATGCTGACGTCACCACATACGTCCGTATGCTGACGTCACCACATACGTCAGTATGCTGACGTCACCACATACGTCAGTATGCTGACGTCACAACATACGTCAGTATGCTGACGTCACCACATACGTCAGTATGCTGACGTCACCACATACGTCAGTATGCTGACCTCACCACATACGTCAGTATGTTGACGTCACAACATACGTCAGTATGCTGACGTCACCACATACGTCAGTATGCTGACATCACCACATACGTCAGTATGCTGACGTCACCACATACGTCAGTATGCTGACGTCACCACATACGTCAGTATGCTGACGTCACCACATACGTCAGTATGCTGACGTCACCACATACGTCAGTATGCTGACGTCACCACATACGTCAGTTAAAGGTTCTGGTTAAGCAAGGGTAACACACGTGGGTCAGCCTATTCGCGAGGATATGTTACTCCTGTTCGAAAGAGGCGTAACATATATCCACCACGTCCCCTCCGGATAGGGCAAGAAAATATGTTAGATGGTCGCGATATGTGTTACTCCTCTTGGAACAGGAGTAACGGGTGAAATAGTGGCTGATCGGGTGAGCTGTGATTCACGTGCAGTGACTTATATATAGCCGCACCTTCTGGCGGGGGCGATAATACCGGATTCTCAGGCCAGGTCCGCCGGTATAGCGTCCCTGGTACTTACCGTAGACTGGGGAACACCATAGGGTTCAAGGCGTTCTCATGCATGAAGGCTTGGTGAAACTGGCGTACCAGCTGGTCGTGTTCTGGTGTCCCCCCGGTACGCTCTGAAACCAGCGGGTCGGTCTTCCATGTTAGGGCGAACCATTGTGTCAAAATAGCTTACGTATGGCTCACGACTATCATCTACAAAGAAATAATCCATGTCGTTGGCTCCAACATGGAAGACGGACCAATCAGGACCATGCACACATCAGCCGCGTCACGTGATCAATGGCGACGTGGCAAGATTAGCGTTAAGCGTCAAAAACAGGAACCGTTACGGTCGATAAGGAGATATGGCTCCGCGCTTCCCTTCCTTCTCCCATTGGCGCAATATGATAAGAATAGGTTAAAGCGTCCTGAACATACATGTACAACCATCGGCAAAGAGATGGCTTCATTATTGCCTAAATTTATGTGGATGTAATTCATGGCAATTAGTAGAATTCCGATGTACTGATTAATTATCTCATTCAATTTGGCGAAAATAAATGGAAATGCGGTCGTGCGAAACAAAGTTGCAGTAGAAATTTAGCAGAAATAAAAATGTCAGTATTCCACTACTATTATGTGTAAACGACTGTTGCTAATTATCGAGGAAACCTCATTTAAAAAAAAAGTTCGCTACGAAGGAATCCTCGAAAAATAAAATGTCAATTGTAAATCGTAAAACGTTATCACCAATTACAGAGAGTTGTTGATAACTGTTACAACCGTTCTGACACATTCATTACATAAAACAGTCCTCAGTGTAGGCCTACAATACAATAGTAGCGTTAATGTAGTTTGTAAAATATATGCACCAACTATAGCTGTGTTGATATAACCTAATTGTTACATTAAGATTACAGAACGACATAATTATTTACATAAAAGAGTCATCGATTAGTACAGTTCACGTGGCGTGTTATAAATCTAGACGGGGGTTAGACGTGGGAGGGTGTCATTAAATGGGCGTGTGCGTGGGTACTGACCGCTGAAGAGGTCGAAGGCCTTGCGCTGCAGGGCGAAGTTGTCTCCGTCCGCCGTGTAGACGTAGGCGAACATGCGACCCTCCTCGGGGTTGTCCTCGGAGGCCTTCAAGCGGGTCATCTCCGCCAGCAGCTCGGCGTGCGCGACCCCTAGGGGCGAGGGGGGGAGACGTTAGGTAGGGCCATTCCTAGGTGGGGGGAGGGGGGGGGAGACGTGAGGCAGGGCCACCCCTATGGGCGAGGGGGGGAGTTAGGCAGGGCCATTCCTAGGTGGGGGGGGGAGACGTGAGGCAGGGCCACCCCTAGGGGCCAGGGGGGCGACGTTAGGCAGGGCCATTCCTGGGGGGGGGACGTGAGGCAGGGCCATTCCTAGGTGGGGGGAGGGGGGGAGACGTGAGGCAGGGCCATTCCTAGGTGGGGGGAGGGGGGGGGGAGACGTGAGGCAGGGCCATTCCTAGGTGGGGGGAGGGGGGGAGACGTGAGGCAGGGCCATTCCTAGGTGGGGGGAGGGGGGGGGGAGACGTGAGGCAGGGCCATTCCTAGGTGGGGGGAGGGGGGGAGACGTGAAGCAGGGCCATTCCTAGGTGGGGGGAGGGGGGGAGACGTTAGGCAGGGCCACCCCTAGGGGCGAGGGGGGAGACGTTAGGCAGGGCCATTCCTGTGGGGGGGGGAGACGTTAGGCAGGGCCATTCCTGGGGGGGGGAGACGTGAGGCAGGGACATTCCTAGGGGGTGGGGGAGACGTGAGGCGGGGAAACTCCTAGGGGGAGGGGGGAGACGTGAGGCAGGGAAACTCCTTGGGGGAGGGGGGCAGACGTGAGGCAGGGCCATTCCTAGGGAGGGGGGGACGTGAGGCGGGGCAACTCCTAGGGGGAGGGGGGAGGGGGGGAGACGTGAGGCGGGGAAACTCCTTGGGGGAGGGGGGCGTGAGGCAGGGTCACCGACTTGATGATGAGTCTCAGAGGGGGGGGGGTGACATGATGATGGGTCTCAGGGGGGGGGGGGGGTGACATGATGATGGGTCTCAGGGGGGAGGGATGACATGATGAGGGGTCTCCGGCAGGGCCACGGGGGGGGGGGGAGGGGGAGACGTGAGGCAGGGCCGCCGACTTGATGATGAGTCTCAAGGGGGGGGGGGGTGACATGAGGATGGGTCTCAGGGGGGGAGGGGTGACATGAGGATGGGTCTCAGGGGGGGTGACATGATGATGGGTCTCAGGAGTCACATTAGGGGAGGGGTTGGGGTGCATGAGGCATGGTCACAGAGAGGGGGGGTGCATGAGCAGAGACACATGAGACAGGGAAGGAGGGGGCATCAGGCAATGTCGCAATGGAGAGAGTCATAACGAGGCATCATACCCATGAGGTCGGGTCACAGGGTGGGGTGGGGGTGCGGTATAGGGATGTGCTCAATCGGGGGAAAATTAATTTATCATATTCATTACTCAGATTGTCGTAATATGCTTAATCACGCATTCGACGACTTACCCTTTTCCGGCAGTTTGACCTTTGGTGGCTTGGTGACGTCAGCGGCCTTGGCGTCGCCTGCCTGGAGCTGGCGCGTGAAGCTCTTCACCTCCCCGCTGATGACGGACTGCAGGACGTAGTCAAACCCGGGAATGGCCTTGGCGACCTTGACCGCCAGTCCGAGGAGTCCCTGCAGGCCATAGCCGTACCAGGTGTGGGCTAAGATGACCACGAACACCGTGAACACCAGGTGCTCCAGGAGACTGATGCAGCAACACAACATGTCTGCTTCGTCTACAGTCTACAGTCTCAGTATCGTCGACGTATATATGCCACGTGCGGATTCGAACCTATAACACCACAAGGCTAAGTTCCAGGTGAACCAAAATTTCCGGAAAGCATTCAAATTGAAGTTTTACTCCAGTTCTAGAGAGCCCCGTACCGGACGGAGTGTGAAGCGGCCTGGCGGAGAGATGCGGCATCGGGCTTAAGGCCTGGCTGGCTGGTGGCCCGCACGGACTGTGCCTCCTTGTACCGACCCCAGTGGACGCCATAGCCAGACTTTGACAGTGTTGAGTGGGTCCTTCGTGTGTTATGTAGCTATGAGGGATCCTGGAGTAGGTGACACACACAGCTAGATTGATCTCTCAAAGCCCCAGCCGTATAGAGCAAGAGGCAGAGAGGGGGTGGGGGGGGGGTCGAGGGGGAGACGCATAGAGGGGGGGGGGGGGGGGGAAGAGATGAACGGGGAGACGCAGAGAGGGGCTGGGGAGATTCTACTGTACGACCGTCATGACCATTATCTAAAGTAGTTCTTGATCGCCTGTCAGTGCAGGCCTACAAAAGGACAGAGACAGCCGTCCCCTCCCGTAATTCCTGTCGCTTCATTTATACCTCAAATACATCAGCTATACCGAAACACTTTGAGATATAATCCAAAAAGGTGTGGTCGGTCAGGTAGCACCCCTACAAACGATCGGCAGTCCGTACAGCAATGCGTGATGTGGGCGATATTAAAGGAGTTCACTAAGCAGAACGACACCACACTGGTGTACATATCAGTATATAGCGCGTGAGCTCTACAACTAAGGGCCCCTGAGGGGGGGTAGCCATGTCGCCTGTCGATTTTAAGAAAAGGTCCATGTCGCGTGTCGATTTTAAGAAAAGGTCCCTGTCGCGTGTCGATTTTAAGAAAAGTTCCATGTCGCGTGTCGATTTTAAGAAAAGTTCCATGTCGCATGTCGATTCTAAGGCAACCCCAATGTCGCGTTGTCGAATTTAAAAAATCGCCGTGTCGCCGTGTCGAAAAAGCCCCTCTGGGGCCCTCAACTAGTGAGTGCAATGCGAACCGATGCAAGATAAATCACTGGGGTCTCAAACAGTTAAACATATATCCAGTCAACGGATGAGAGCTTTTTATGCATTTCAAACTGAATGTGGCCTTTAGTAATCCTCAACCTGTACAAGTGTGTGTGGTTCCGGCCGGGACCGAGGTCGGCTACTTCGGTATCAACGTCTAATTACTTAGCTTAACTGTTGTTTCACCATGCAGGCGATTCTTCTGACAGACGTAAATTTGAAACCACTCAACGAATCAGATCGGTCCACAGTCTTGAGTGATATGTGAGCAATGTTTTTCTTGATAAAACCACCATCGCATTGGTTACCTATCGAATGCCTTCTTAATATCAACATAAATGTGGTTTGAGACTAAGTAGACGATGGTGCACTCCGCGTCTAACTGTTTAGTGTGTGAAGTTGCAAGCGGAGAACGGTGTTTCTAATATTTTCCACTCCAGTTACAAGTGTGTTTGTAAACCGACTGACATAATGGTCATCCCATATAAGAAAAAAGTCTACTGTCCCGCAGTTTGCTTAAAGGTAAGCCAAGACCAGCAATGAATTATTTGGTATTGAAACTATGAAACCAAAGGAATTCATCCACAGAAGGATATAATTTTTATGAATTTGATAACAAAGTAATCATCGATTGAACGCTAACCACTGCTCTAGTCATGGAGGTAGCGCATTGCAGCGGATGATGACGTCACAGTAGCGGTCCGATATTTCCCACCTCGCCTGCTCGCTGTTGCAGCCCGTCACCAAGCCTCAATTGTTTGACTCGTAAGTTAACAAAAAAAACACACCGGCTGTCAATCGTATATAGCTGTCAGGGCCTTAGGATATTTAGTTTATGTTATCACAATTAAGCGTATGGAATGGAATGGAATGTTGGTGTTTTAGGCCACTTTTGTGCACATAAGCGTATGGACTGGATCGTGTACAGGACTTCGTGGCGCTACCATTTAGCTGTCGGCCTACACATCACAAATGAAACGGTGTGACTACCACGGCTCGGTACCTACCCCCCCCCCCCCCCCCCCACACACACACACACCATCCTCAACCCAAACTCGTTTCCCAGTTTGGTCAATGGCGAAGGCAATGACGAAGGCAATAAACATGTTAAATAGTTCACGGCTGCAAAATACTTTATTTGATCAGGGACGTCCCATTATTAGTGTCCTTCATCCTGATTGGTTGAGAGGGGGCCAGGAGGAATTGAATGTCAGCGCCCACCGAAAGTACACTAATGGGCGACAATAGGGGTTTTAATACTACGATATCTGTTTTCTCTGCAAATTCGTTACTATAATTTGTGTTCTTTATGAAACGTATCTTTAGACTATATTCTATCATTGGCACTGCTTTTACGGCCGGAATTGGATTCCCCTTTAATATTGGTCGTAGAGATGCAACCGTTTTGTTGTCAAAATGTGGCATTCTTTCTTCGACACATCTTTAAAAAGCCGTTCTGTTTGCCTGATTCTTATTTTCGCCCAAAGTGACGTCATAGTTCACCGTGTCCGTGTGTTAAAAAATCATCATGCACATATAGCTTCCCCATAGGTTGTATAATGGGGAAACAAGAAGGCTCACTCAACGGCACTCAAATGGCCAAGAATCTTCAAATGGGCTCAGAGCGGCCGCCTTGATGGCTCAGTGGGTTGGAGCGTATGCTTTGAGCGCTCTGGCCATCTGAGAGCCTAACGTCACGTGGATCGATGGTTTGAGCCCCGCTGTGGCCATGTCTGTGTGGTCGCAGGATAAAGATCCCATGTCCTTCTTCGCGAAGAAACATGAACCATCTTTCTTTCTTTCTATGTCAATGATGAGTCGATGGAAAGTCGAATCCGCGGAAAATAGCTTAATAATTGACTTGGAAGGTCTTTGATCAAGTTAAAGTTGCATATCGAGCTCTTTCCCGCCAAAACTAAGCCCAGGCGAAATTTATATCAAAATTTGTAGAAACCTCGATTGTTTCATTCCATAAATACAGACCCCTGATGAACATTGCCATTTCGGCTGTTGTGTGGCAAACGTGTCTAGCCAGGGACACCACAGAACTCTGTCGCGGAACTGCTACTTATAACAAAGCATCGCGAAGCACACAAACTGATGACGTTTACCACTAAAATGAAAACTTTTAAATTGATATCACGGGAAAGGCTAAGAGACACTATTTGGCAGTCTGGCATGGGTGGAGTATAGACAACAGAAGTCTTGAATGATTCCAGGACAGATTCTAATTTGTATTTTGACCTCTTTAGGTTTGGCGGGAAAGAGCTCGACATGCAACTTTAAGTTAAGTTCCAACATAGTTTGGAATAACTAATGGATTAAACTAAAATAATTTGTAATGTTCTAAACCGAGCACCGTATTATATAAAGGCTGAAAATGTGTTTTATAATTTTATTACTTTTGCAAACTAATTTTCGGCCAACGAGGCGGATATATTGTATCGAAAATAGAACCTTATCAGTGTTATTTCACGACGGGCAGACATTTTACAACACAAATAAAAGCCGACTTTAAATTCGCGCATTCACTTTTAATCCAGGACGCTTATTACGACCATCCTCAATTACTGTTGTAAGCAATCTTGTCGACAGAAGCCTATCCATACTTGCAACGACAACCAACAAATTAAATGTGCGTCAATACAAAAGAACGATAAAAACATGCCGTTATTGTGATCTACATTTTATTCACTTCTACTATTAAAGGGTTTTGAAGGAATAACTTGACAAAAAGCACAGTCAGTTATGATTCTAATGACGTTATATCAGCAACGGGCAGTGAATGGAAAGGCATGGACACTCAGAATAAAACCATAAAAAGTTGACAGATCTAAACTCATCCAGCGGCACAGAAACATTCGATTATGATGTTTACGCTTCGAGGACATAGCATAATGTACATCATATAGATATAAAGATATTCCCATCTCCTAGTATTGGATGCATCTGAAGTAGTGACACAACACAAGACAACTGATGTTTCTATATTCATGTGTATATAAACTCAGTATAAACCGTGGAGTTTTATGGTCGATCAAAGGTTGACGCTTGTATGAGGCTTGTGTCAAATCAACTTAATGATAAACGTCATTAACGTCAACTCTATAATTGAAATCCGCAAACAAACAAGGCGATTCAGTGAAGATGGATGACGCTGCAATAACCACTAGACTACCGCGAAAAATAAAGAGAGAATATAAAATAACATAACAAAGTGAGTGTCCAGCAGAGTATACACAATGCACAACCCTCGGGCCGGTGTTCACCAGTGTACACGTTACACAACCCTCGGGCTGATGTTCAGCAGAGCGTACACAATGCACAACCCCCGGGTCGGTGTCCAGCAGAGTGTACACAAAGCACAACCCCCGGGTCGGTGTCCAGCAGAGTGTACACAATGCACAACCCCCGGGTCGGTGTCAATCAGAGTGTACACGTTACACAACCCTCGGGCTGATGTTCAGCAGAGCGTACACAATGCACAACCCCCGGGTCGGTGTCCAGCAGAGTGTACACAAAGCACAACCCCCGGGTCGGTGTCAATCAGAGTGTACACGATGCACAACCCCCAGGTCGGTGTCAATCAGAGTGTACACAATGCACAACCCCCGGGTCGGTGTCAATCAGAGTGTACACGTTACACAACCCTCGGGCTGATGTTCAGCAGAGCGTACACAATGCACAACCCCCAGGTCGGTGTCCAGCAGAGTGTACACAAAGCACAACCCCCGGGCCGGTGTTCCAGGTATGATGTTCCGGACCAGCTAGAGAATATAACACAGACGAGATGGCGTCCGCTGAGGTCCACGTTTCTACGCCTGTTGAATACGTTGGCAACGGACAGAGACTACTGTGACCAACATGGAACATGAAATTTCCCAATTTGGCTTCGCATTCACGACAAAGGTAAACTTCCCTGATGATGTCATTCTTTCTTTTTTCTTAGCTTACAACGGTCAAAATATTAGTAGCCTCACTTTGGCAGAATTAAATAATTCAATATATATGTATGTAGATCTATAGAAAGGCGACAAAAGCATGGCGAGGGTTGGGTGACGAGTATTGGAACACACTACACAGTGACAGAGATACTGGACAACAGCTATCAGATTCTAGCAGCGCCACCTTCCGGTGAGATGTGGCTGAGCTCGCAACCTAGACTAGAACGAGATCAGCATTATAATATAAACTCAAACTCGTAGTTGATTATTAAATATACGGCGTTGGTGATTAAGTTTTTACTGAGAATAAATTTGGTTTATGTTGGGTAATTAACATACGGCGTAGATGGTGAGCTGTCTACTGATACTAAATGCAGTTCGGCACTGATTGCAATTAAACGGTACCCATTAATAGCCATTAATATGCGGCTTTTCGGAGAATAAAAATGAATAGCCATGCAGCACTTAACTGGGAGGCTCGGAATCCACGCTGTCGAATTTATAGCGAGATGATAATAGATTCGGAAGCGTCCCAATATGGTTGATTTATCCGAAAGTATACCAGAAGCACAATACAGATCTTGTCTCATAAAATCCAGCTCGCCCGGTCACCCCTTGGACAGTTTATGCGTCATCTATGGTCTTTATACAGACGATACAAGTAATATAGATATATATGTATGTAATACGTAAAAACGGCTATTCTCATGCGTCAAAATTTAGAACAAATACTGTAATAAAAATATACAGTGAATCTGCAAGTGCTACACGTCCTGGCCTCGAAGCCAATGTCTCCAGCAAACACCTACCTTCACATTTAGAATGAATGTTACCGCCACAACCCACGGGATAAGGGTCCCAGTAAAAGACAACACATATCCGTGCTACCGGATGGACAGTCAGTACGCAAACCACGCTCATACATGGAACACCCTTTGTACAACATAGCAACCTACATTTCCCAACGTGCAACTCAACGCGAATACGACCACTTAATTAATCCGGAAATCGGTTGCCTTGTTCTTCAAGATATCAAAAACGGGAGACTTTGGACGCCAGTAAACATTTAGAAATATAATGGGTCAACATTTAAGTTTATAAAACACTTGTTTTTTTACATACTGGGCATGGCACCCTCTCCTTCAGTAGTAAGGTTACTGCTATTGCGTTACGGGCACGTAGACGGGGAGTCATTGTCAGTGAAAGGACCAGCATCTATTTGTTTCACTGTACATTGAACAGAGTTAAACAGAGTTATATTGCAACCACCATAAGGTCCGAACCCACGAACACAACCATTCGTCCCAACCTCAGGTTCTATTCCTTAATCAACATGGTTATAGCCCAACAGAACGCCTTATTGTACCGACAATGGTGGCTGACCAACTGGGCGGCTGTATATTGCGGCCTATCAAACCGACCCATGGGACATTCTACCAACGCAAGATCACCTTGCAGAGCAGTGGCGGGTGTGATTGGGTTTCATGTGACAGTTGCTATAGTTACATTCACGGCGGGACGATGGGGAGATGCGTATTATCAAAGTTACTGACATTGTCGGCTATCCAATTGTCGAAATACAAAAACACTCTACGGACACTAATACCGTGACTAACTCTTCAGATACCCTGAGTTAACAGAGGCAAAAGATGTTTTTATACACGTCTCACAGTTTGTTTTTTACATGGCCGAAGTAACGTTGGACTCCACTCTTGAGGGAACATTGGAAATCAAGCGTCGGTTCAGTACTTCCTCAGAGAGACAACTTTAAAGCGGGCGTCAAGCGACAAACCGTTCTACTCCCCAATAACTCCCACATAGGGACCCCAGCAATTTATCCACAGGTGCATTCGCAGATAAATGGCGATGCAACATCAGAGCTAGAGCTTGAATTCTACCAATATGCTCCTAAAAGAAACATGTATATAAATAAATACTTAGTTACAGACAGATCTCCATCTTCGAGCATTATTACGCAAAGACCATAAAGGCAAAGTATTGGGTGGATGATATAATCTCATTAGAACGAGTACCACGTGTCTACCTCACTAACCCTCTGGGTGGTAGGGGGCTGCCGTCGGAACACGTTTGTAAATAACATCCGCTATATGCGGACTGTCGAAATTACCACCCTTTAACTGTCGAAATTACCGAACCTCACCTGCCGAACATATCGGCCGGTAACTGTCGAAATTACCGAACCTCACCTGCCGAATATATCGGCCGGTAACTGTCGATATTACCGAACCTCACCTGCCGAATATATCGGCCTGTAACTGTCGAAATTACAGAACCTAACCTGTGGGACATATCGGCCCTTACCTGTCGAAGATACCGGCCTTACAAGTCGAAGATACCGGCCCTACCTGTCGTCATTACCTATCGTATCTTTTGCTCTAATTGTCCAAAGTTAGCGGTCTATAACTGTCGTAATTCCGTGGGCGACTCGGTAAGCTGGTTGAGATAATATATATCTAACTTTACGCCACGTGGACAGAAGGCTTTCCGCGTGCACGGCACCAACAGTGCAGACTTATCGGACCGCCCATGTGGTACCACACTCCTAGGGAGAACCACCCTAGGGAACTACACCACCCTGGATATACCACCCTCGATGCATCGTCCTTGACGATAATACCGCCCCTGACGATAATACTGCCCCTGACGATAATACCGCCCGTGACGATAACACCACCCCTGACGATAATACCGCCCGTGACGATAACACCACCCCTGACGATAATACCACCCTTGATGTATCATCCCTGACGATAATACCACCCCTGACGATAATACCGCCCGTGACGATAACACCACCCCTGACGATAATACCGCCCGTGACGATAACACCACCCCTGACGATAATACCACCCTTGATGTATCATCCCTGACGATAATACCACCCCTGACGATAACACCGCCCCTGACGATAATACCACCCCTGACGATATAACGCTGACGGCTCCACTCCATGGCGGCCCCACCACCCACTCCCAAGGGGTGAGACGGGGGGGGGGGGAGGGGGCGGGGAGGTGTCACCGCCTTGGCGCACCGACGGTGTTGGGGGTCGGTTGAGTGGTGGTGGGGGGGGGGGGGGCTGCGGCCTAGGCTCACACGACGTCGTTCCCGCTGCGCTGGTATCCCTCATAGCGCTTGCTCTCGATGAGGTAGAAGAGTCCGGCCAGGATGGGGAGGACGGCGCCCGGGATCCCGATGTAGAAGCCCCAGTCGAACGTGCTGACGCTGCTGTTGAAGCTGGTGTTGTTGTCTTTGTAGCTCATGCCGCCGAACAGCGCGACGGCCAGGGCAATCAGGAAGCCTGTCACGAGAGATGAATATATATATATATATATTGCTTTATTTGATATAATTTATATGCATATTTATTTCTGATTATTATAATCTATATAGTTTTATTTCATGTTTTTTATCATAATTTTTGATATAATTAATTAATTAATTGTTTTCCGCTAATATTTTTGGGATATAATGTTTCTGACAATAATTTTCAATTTCGATAATAATGGCAATAAACTTGCAATTGATATTTAACATTTAGTAACCTACATGTGGTAAGTAGCCAACACGCAATTGACAATGTCATATTTGCCATTTATTCAAAGTATATATATAAATATAACAATACACTTGCTCCGATCGTTGTAGGCCTACATTTCACGCGAGTACATATATTGTATAGATAGCATGGTTAGAATGTTATGGAGTGAACGTATTCAATACATTTTAAAATAAACCAGCTTTATCGCATGCGAATAGCTCACCGACTAATCACATTACAAATGCGCAAGAAAAACAGAATGAGTGCCATGTCTCACCTCCGAAGATGAGCAACCCTCCGAGCGCCCCCTTCAGGGAGAGTGACGCCTGGCAGCAGCGGCAGCAGAGATGGAGGCTCGCCACGATCAGGACCGCGAAGAGAGTAACGATCCCGAAGGCGAAGAGGGCCTGAGACGCCTTGTGCCATTCTGGAACGTCATAGAGTAAACTTATAGTACAGTTATACATCAAACAGGGCTTGGGCAGCATTGTGCCCCAGGCATTGTGCCACTCTATAACGTCACATAGTAAACTTATAGTACAGTTACACATCATACAGGTCTCGAGCAGTCTGGTGCCAGTCTGTAACGTCATAGAGTAAACGCATGATACAGTTATAGGTCTTGCAACATCATAACGTACACGAATAGCACATATAAAACCAAGGCCGGTTGGGGTCGCTTCGCAGCCCTATCAAACAATCCACTTTAATCACAGTTATACAAAGCAAGTAGGTCGAACCACTATCAGTCTATTTACAACGTACATGGAACACAGGTTCATTGGAAGACTTCGCATAATATGTGGGGCCTTACTTCCTGCTACGTAATTGTAATTATATTGTGAATCCCCCCTCTCTCCGCCTCAGATGCTCCCTTTTACTCACCCGGTTACATTACAAGCCTTTACATCCTGTGTGCACTTTGGATATTCGATCCCCACTATCAGGACAAAACACCCTCAGACCAAAAGTTTCCCACTCAAATCATGTCCGGCTTTATAATTGTTACACTTCATGACCTGATTATTGTCAGAATGACCGCTGATTGTCACTAAAATTTAGGCCATCTGAGGCGTGCACCCCCCGCCCCCCCCCCCCCCCACTCCCTTTTTGAGGAAGAACGGTATCTGAGGCGGCGTGGACCCCCCTTACCGGTGGTGGCACGTTTTCTGTGGCCTGCCACCCTCCTCCCCCGGTCG
>OZ025256.1:12484967-12583362 GCA_964019135.1 Arenicola marina | reverse complement strand
GAGACGTGAAGCAGGGCCATTCCTAGGTGGGGGGAGGGGGGGAGACGTTAGGCAGGGCCACCCCTAGGGGCGAGGGGGGAGACGTTAGGCAGGGCCATTCCTGGGGGGGGGGAGACGTTAGGCAGGGCCATTCCTGGGGGGGGGGAGACGTGAGGCAGGGACATTCCTAGGGGGTGGGGGAGACGTGAGGCGGGGAAACTCCTAGGGGGAGGGGGGAGACGTGAGGCAGGGAAACTCCTTGGGGGAGGGGGGCAGACGTGAGGCAGGGCCATTCCTAGGGAGGGGGGGACGTGAGGCGGGGAAACTCCTAGGGGGAGTGGGGAGGGGGGAGACGTGAGGCGGGGAAACTCCTTGGGGGAGGGGGGCAGACGTAAGGCAGTGAAACTCCATGGAGGAGGGAGGCAGACGTAAAGCAGGGCCACGGGGGGGGGAGACGTGAGGCAGGGCCACCCCTAGGGGAGGGGGCAGACGTGAAGCAGGGCCACGGGGGGGGCGTGAGGCAGGGTCACCGACTTGATGATGAGTCTCAGAGGGGGGGGGGGTGACATGATGATGGGTCTCAGGGGGGGGGGGGGGTGACATGATGATGGGTCTCAGGGGGGAGGGATTACATAATGATAAGGGGTCTCCGGCAGGGCCACGGGGGGGGGGGGAGGGGGAGACGTGAGGCAGGGCCGCCGACTTGATGATGAGTCTCAAGGGGGGGGGGGGTGACATGAGGATGGGTCTCAGGGGGGAGGGGTGACATGAGGATGGGTCTCAGGGGGGGTGACATGATGATGGGTCTCAGGAGTCACATTAGGGGAGGGGTTGGGGTGCATGAGGCATGGTCACAGAGAGGGGGGGGGGTGCATGAGCAGAGACACATGAGACAGGGAAGGAGGGGGCATCAGGCAATGTCGCAATGGAGAGAGTCATAACGAGGCATCATACCCATGAGGTCGGGTCACAGGGTGGGGTGGGGGTGCGGTATAGGGATGTGCTCAATCGGGGGAAAATTAATTTATCATATTCATTACTCAGATTGTCGTAATATGCTTAATCACGCATTCGACGACTTACCCTTTTCCGGCAGTTTGACCTTTGGTGGCTTGGTGACGTCAGCGGCCTTGGCGTCGCCTGCCTGGAGCTGGCGCGTGAAGCTCTTCACCTCCCCGCTGATGACGGACTGCAGGACGTAGTCAAACCCGGGAATGGCCTTGGCGACCTTGACCGCCAGTCCGAGGAGTCCCTGCAGGCCATAGCCGTACCAGGTGTGGGCTAAGATCACCACGAACACCGTGAACACCAGGTGCTCCAGGAGACTGATGCAGCAACACAACATGTCTGCTTCGTCTACAGTCTACAGTCTCAGTATTGTCGACGTATATATGCCACGTGCGGATTCGAACCTATAACACCACAAGGCTAAGTTCCAGGTGGACCAAAATTTCCGGAAAGCATTCAAATTGAAATTTTACTCCAGTTCTAGAGAGCCCCGTACCGGACGGAGTGTGAAGCGGCCTGGCGGAGAGATGCGGCATCGGGCTTAAGGCCTGGCTGGCTGGTGGCCCGCACGGACTGTGCCTCCTTGTACCGACCCCAGTGGACGCCATAGCCAGACTTTGACAGTGTTGAGTGGGTCCTTCGTGTGTTATGTAGCTATGGAGGGATCCTGGAGTAGGTGACACACACAGCTAGATTGATCTCTCAAAGCCCCAGCCGTATAGAGCAAGAGGCAGAGAGGGGGTGGGGGGGGGGGGGGTCGAGGGGGAGACGCATAGAGGGGGGGGGGGGGGAAGAGATCAGCGGGGAGACGCAGAGAGGGGTTGGGGAGATTCTACTGTACGACCGTCATGACCATTATCTGAAGTAGTTCTTGATCGCCTGTCAGTGCAGGCCTACAAAAGGACAGAGACAGCCGTCCCCTCCCGTAATTCCTGTCGCTTCATTTATACCTCAAATACATCAGCTATACCGAAACACTTTGAGATATAATCCAAAAAGGTGTGGTCGGTCAGGTAGCACCCCTACAAACGATCGGCAGTCCGTACAGCAATGCGTGATGTGGGCGATATTAAAGGAGTTCACTAAGCAGAACGACACCACACTGGTGTACATATCAGTATATAGCGCGTGAGCTCTACAACTAAGCTCAACTAGTGAGTGCAATGCGAACCGATGCAAGATAAATCACTGGGGTCTCAAACAGTTAAACATATATCCAGTCAACGGATGAGAGCTTTTTATGCATTTCAAACTGAATCTGGCCTTTAGTAATCCTCAACCTGTACAAGTGTGTGTGGTTCCGGCCGGACCGAGGTCGGCTACTTCGGTATCAACGTCTAATTACTTAGCTCAACTGTTGTTTCACCATGCAGGCGATTCTTCTGACAGACGTAAATTTGAAACCACTCAACGAATCAGATCGGTCCACAGTGTTGAGTGATATGTGAGCAATGTTTTTCTTGATAAAACCACCATCGCATTGGTTACCTATCGAATGCCTTCTTAATATCAACATAAATGTGGTTTGAGAGTAAGTAGACGATGGTGCACTCCGCGTCTAACTGTTTAGTGTGTGCAGTTGCAAGCGGAGAACGGTGTTTCTAATATTTTCCACTCCAGTTACAAGTGTGTTTGTAAACCGACTGACATAATGGTCATCCCATAAAAGAAAAAAGTCTACTGTCCCGCAGTTTGCTTAAAGGTAAGCCAAGACCAGCAATGAATTATTTGGTATTGAAACTATGAAACCAAAGATTTCATCCACAGAAGGATATAATTTTTATGAATTTGATAACAAAGTAATCATCGATTGAACGCTAACCACTGCTCTAGTCATGGAGGTAGCGCATTGCAGCGGATGATGACGTCACAGTAGCGGTCCGATATTTCCCACCTCGCCTGCTCGCTGTTGCAGCCCGTCACCAAGCCTCAATTGTTTGACTCGTGAGTTAACAAAAAAAACACACCGGCTGTCAATCGTATTAGCTGTCAGGGCCTTAGGATATTTAGTTTATGTTATCACAATTAAGCGTATGGACTGGATCGTGTACAGGACTTCGTGGCGCTACCATTTACCTGTCGGCCTACACATCACAAATGAAACGGTGTGACTACCAGGGCTCGGCACCTACCCCCCCCCCCCCCCCCACACACACACACACCATCCTCAACCCAAACTCGTTTCCCAGTTTGGTCAATGGCGAAGGCAATGACGAAGGCAATAAACATGTTAAATAGTTCACGGCTGCAAAATACTTTATTTGATCAGGGACGTCCCATTATTAGTGTCCTTCATCCTGATTGGTTGAGAAGGGGCCAGGAGGAATTGAATGTCAGCGCCCACCGAAAGTACACTAATGGGCGACAATAGGGGTTTTAATACTACGATATCTGTTTTCTCTGCAAATTCGTTACTATAATTTGTGTTCTTTATGAAACGTATCTTTAAGACTATATTCTATCATTGGCACTGCTTTTACGGCCGGAATTGGATTCCCCTTTAATATTGGTCGTAGAGATGCAACCGTTTTGTTGTCAAAATGTGGCATTCTTTCATCGACACATCTTTAAAAAGCCGTTCTGTTTGCCTGATTCTTATTTTCGCCCAAAGTGACGTCATAGTTCACCGTGTCCGTGTGTTAAAAAATCATCATTATCAGTGTTATTTCACGACGGGCAGACATTTTACAACACAAATAAAAGCCGACTTTAAATTCGCGCATTCACTTTTAATCCAGGACGCTTATTACGACCATCCTCAATTACTGTTGTAAGCAATCTTGTCGACAGAAGCCTATCCATACTTGCAACGACAACCAACAAATTAAATGTGCGTCAATACAAAAGAACGATAAAAACATGCCATTATTGTGATCTACATTTTATTCACTTCTACTATTAAAGGGTTTTGAAGGAATAACTTGACAAAAAGCACAGTCAGTTATGATTCTAATGACGTTATATCAGCAACGGGCAGTGAATGGAAAGGCATGGACACTCAGAATAAAACCATAAAAAGTTAACAGATCTAAACTCATCCAGCGGCACAGAAACATTCGATTATGATGTTTACGCTTCGAGGACATAGCATAATGTACATCATATAGATATAAAGATATTCCCATCTCCTAGTATTGGATGCATCTGAAGTAGTGACACAACACAAGACAACTGATGTTTCTATATTCATGTGTATATAAACTCAGTATAAACCGTGGAGTTTTATGGTCGATCAAAGGTTGACGCTTGTATGAGGCTTGTGTCAACTTAATGATAAACGTCATTAACGTCAACTCTATAACTGAAATCCGCAAACAAACAAGGCGATTCAGTGAAGATGGATGACGCTGCAATAACCCCTAGACTACCGCGAAAAATAAAGAGAGAATATAAAATAACATAACAAAGTGAGTGTCCAGCAGAGTATACACAATGCACAACCCCCGGGTCTGTGTCAATCAGAGTGTACACAATGCACAACCCTCGGGCCGGTGTTCACCAGTGTACACGTTACACAACCCTCGGGCTGATGTTCAGCAGAGCGTACACAATGCACAACCCCCGGGTCGGTGTCCAGCAGAGTGTACACAAAGCACAACCCCCGGGTCGGTGTCCAGCAGAGTGTACACAATGCACAACCCCCGGCCGGTGTTCAGCAGAGTGTACACAAAGCACAACCCCCGGGTCGGTGTCCAGCAGAGTGTACACAAAGCACAACCCCCGGGTCGGTGTCCAGCAGAGTGTACACAAAGCACAACCCCCGGGTCGGTGTCCAGCAGAGTGTACACAATGCACAACCCCCGGGCCAGTGTTCAGCAGAGTGTACACAATGCACAACCCCCGGGCCGGTGTCCAGTAGAGTGTACACAATGCACAACCCCCGGGCCGGTGTTCAGCAGAGTGTACACAATGCACAACCCCTGGGCCGGTGTCCAGCAGAGTGTACACAAAGCACAACCCCCGGGTCGGTGTCAATCAGAGTGTACACGATGCACAACCCTCGGGCGGATGTTCAGCAGAGTGTACACAAAGCACAACCCCCGGGTCGGTGTCCAGCAGAGTGTACACAAAGCACAACCCCCGGGTCGGTGTCCAGCAGAGTGTACACAAAGCACAACCCCCGGGTCGGTGTCCAGCAGAGTGTACACAAAGCACAACCCCCGGGTCGGTGTCAATCAGAGTGTACACGATGCACAAACCTCGGACTGATGTTGAGCAGAGTGTACACAAAGCACAACCCCCGGGCCGGTGTCCAGTAGAGTGTACACAATGCACAACCCCCGGGCCGGTGTTCAGCAGAGTGTACACAATGCACAACCCCCGGGCCAGTGTCCAGCAGAGTGTACACAATGCACAACCCCCGGGTCGGTGTCCAGCAGAGTGTACACAATGCACAACCCCCGGGCCGGTGTTCAGCAGAGTGTACACAATGCACAACCCCTGGGCCGGTGTCCAGCAGAGTGTACACAAAGCACAACCCCCGGGTCGGTGTCCAGCAGAGTGTACACAATGCACAACCCCCGGGCCAGTGTTCAGCAGAGTGTACACAATGCACAACCCCCGGGCCGGTGTCCAGCAGAGTGTACACAATGCACAACCCCCGGGCCAGTGTTCAGCAGAGTGTACACAATGCACAACCCCCGGGCCAGTGTTCAGCAGAGTGTACACAATGCACAACCCCCGGGCCAGTGTTCAGCAGAGTGTACACAATGCACAACCCCCGGGCCAGTGTTCAGCAGAGTGTACACAATGCACAACCCCCGGGCCGGTGTTCCAGGTATGATGTTCCGGACCAGCTAGAGAATATAACACAGACGAAATGGCGTCCGCTGAGGTCCACGTTTCTACGCCTGTTGAATACGTTGGCAACGGACAGAGACTACTGTGACCAACATGGAACATGAAATTTCCCAATTTGGCTTCGCATTCACGACAAAGGTAAACTTCCCTGATGATGTCATTTCTTTTTTCTTAGCTTACAACGGTCAAAATATTAGTAGCCTCACTTTGGCAGAATTAAATAATTCAATATATATGTATGTAGATCTATAGAAAGGCGACAAAAGCATGGCGATGGTTGGGTGACGAGTATTGGAACACACTACACAGTGACAGAGATACTGGACAACAGCTATCAGATTCTAGCAGCGCCACCTTCCGGTGAGATGTGGCTGAGCTCGCAACCTAGACTAGAACGAGATCAGCATTATGATATAAACTCAAACTCGTAGTTGATTATTAAATATACGGCGTTGGTGATTAAGTTTTTACTGAGAATAAATTTGGTTTATGTTGGGTAATTAACATACGGCGTAGATGGTGAGCTGTCTACTGATACTAAATGCAGTTCGGCACTGATTGCAATTAAACGGTACCCATTAATAGCCATTAATATGCGGCTTTTCGGAGAATAAAAATGAATAGCCATGCAGCACTTAACTGGGAGGCTCGGAATCCACGCTGTCGAATTTATAGCGAGATGATAATAGATTCGGAAGCGTCCCAATATGGTTGATTTATCCGAAAGTATACCAGAAGCACAATACAGATCTTGTCTCATAAAATCCAGCTCGCCCGGTCACCCCTTGGACAGTTTATGCGTCATCTATGGTCTTTATACAGACGATACAAGTAATATAGATATATATGTATGTAATACGTAAAAACGGCTATTCTCATGCGTCAAAATTTACAACAAATACGGTAATAAAAATATACAGTGAATCTGCAAGTGCTACACGTCCTGGCCTCGAAGCCAATGTCTCCAGCAAACACCTACCTTCACATTTAGAATGAATGTTACCGCCACAACCCACGGGATAAGGGTCCCAGTAAAAGACAACACATATCCGTGCTACCGGATGGACAGTCAGTACGCAAACCACGCTCATACATGGAACACCCTTTGTACAACATAGCAACCTACATTTCCCAACGTGCAACTCAACGCGAATACGACCACTTAATTAATCCGGAAATCGGTTGCCTTGTTCTTCAAGATATCAAAAACGGGAGACTTTGGACGCCAGTAAACATTTAGAAATATAATGGGTCAACATTTAAGTTTATAAAACACTTGTTTTTTTACATACTGGGCATGGCACCCTCTCTTTCAGTAGTAAGGTTACTGCTATTGCGTTACGGGTACGTAGACGGGGAGTCATTGTCAGTGAAAGGACCAGCATCTATTTGTTTCACTGTACATTGTACAGAGTTGAACAGAGTTATATTGCAACCACCATAAGGTCCGAACCCACAAACACAACCATTCGTCCCAACCTCAGGTTCTATTCCTTAATCAACATGGTTATAGCCCAACAGAACGCCTTGTTGTACCGACAATGGTGGCTGACCAACTGGGCGTCTGTATGCTTGCGGCCTATCAAACCGACCCATGGGACATTCTACCAACGCAAGATCACCTTGCAGAGCAGTGGCGGGTGTGATTGGGTTTCATGTGACAGTTGCTATAGTTACATTCACGGCGGGACGATGGGGAGATGCGTATTATCAAAGTTACTGACATTGTCGGCTATCCAATTGTCGAAATACAAAAACACTCTACGGACACTAATACCGTGACTAACTCTTCAGATACCCTGAGTTAACAGAGGCAAAAGATGTTTTTATACACGTCTCACAGTTTGTTTTTTACATGGCCGAAGTAACGTTGGACTCCACTCTTGAGGGAACATTGGAAATCAAGCGTCGGTTCAGTACTTCCTCAGAGAGACAACTTTAAAGCGGGCGTCAAGCGACAAACCGTTCTACTCCCCAATAACTCCCACATAGGGACCCCAGCAATTTATCCACAGGTGCATTCGCAGATAAATGGCGATGCAACATCAGAGCTAGAGCTTGAATTCTACCAATATGCTCCTAAAAGAAACATGTATATAAATAAATACTTAGTTACAGACAGATCTCCATCTTCGAGCATTATTACGCAAAGACCATAAAGGCAAAGTATTGTGTGGATGATATAATCTCATTAGAACGAGTACCACGTGTCTACCTCACTAACCCTCTGGGTGGTAGGGGGCTGCCGTCGGAACACGTTTGTAAATAACATCTGCTATTTGCGGACTGTCGAAATTACCACCCTTTAACTGTCGAAATTACCGAACCTCACCTGCCGAACATATCGGCCGGTAACTGTCGAAATTACCGAACCTCACCTGCCGAATATATCGGCCGGTAACTGTCGAAATTACCGAACCTCACCTGCCGAATATATCGGCCTGTAACTGTCGAAATTACAGAACCTAACCTGTGGGACATATCGGCCCTTACCTGTCGAAGATACCGGCCTTACAAGTCGAAGATACCGGCCCTACCTGTCGTCATTACCTATCGTATCTTTTGCTCTAATTGTCCAAAGTTAGCGGTCTATAACTGTCGTAATTCCGTGGGCGACTCGGTAAGCTGGTTGAGATAATATATATCTAACTTTACGCCACGTGGACAGAAGGCTTTCCGCGTGCACGGCACCAACAGTGCAGACTTATCGGACCGCCCATGTGGTACCACACTCCTAGGGAGAACCACCCTAGGGAACTACACCACCCTGGATATACCACCCTCGATGCATCGTCCTTGACGATAATACCGCCCCTGACGATAATACTGCCCCTGACGATAATACCGCCCGTGACGATAACACCACCCCTGACGATAATACCACCCTTGATGTATCATCCCTGACGATAATACCACCCCTGACGATAACACCGCCCCTGACGATAATACCACCCCTGACGATATAACGCTGACGGCTCCACTCCATGGCGGCCCCACCACCCACTCCCAAGGGGTGAGACGGGGGGGGGGAGGGGGCGGGGAGGTGTCACCGCCTTGGCGCACCGACGGTGTTGGGGGTCGGTTGAGTGGTGGTGGGGGGGGGGGGGGGCTGCGGCCTAGGCTCACACGACGTCGTTCCCGCTGCGCTGGTATCCCTCATAGCGCTTGCTCTCGATGAGGTAGAAGAGTCCGGCCAGGATGGGGAGGACGGCGCCCGGGATCCCGATGTAGAAGCCCCAGTCGAACGTGCTGACGCTGCTGTTGAAGCTGGTGTTGTTGTCTTTGTAGCTCATGCCGCCGAACAGCGCGACGGCCAGGGCAATCAGGAAGCCTGTCACGAGAGATGAATATATATATATATATATTGCTTTATTTGATATAATTTATATGCATATTTATTTCTGATTATTATAATCTATATAGTTTTATTTCATGTTTTTTATCATAATTTTTGATATAATTAATTATTTAATTGTTTTCCGCTAATATTTTTGGGATATAATGTTTCTGACAATAATTTTCAATTTCGATAATAATGGCAATAAACTTGCAATTGATATTTAACATTTAGTAACCTACATGTGGTGAGTAGCCAACACGCAATTGACAATGTCATATTTGCCATTTATTCAAAGTATATATATAAATATAACAATACACTTGCTCCGATCGTTGTAGGCCTACATTTCACGCGTGTACATATATTGTATAGATAGCATGGTTAGAATGTTATGGAGTGAACGTATTCAATACATTTTAAAATAAACCAGCTTTATCGCATGCGAATAGCTCACCGACTAATCACATTACAAATGCGCAAGAAAAACAGAATGAGTGCCATGTCTCACCTCCGAAGATGAGCAACCCTCCGAGCGCCCCCTTCAGGGAGAGTGACGCCTGGCAGCAGCGGCAGCAGAGATGGAGGCTCGCCACGATCAGGACCGCGAAGAGAGTAACGATCCCGAAGGCGAAGAGGGCCTGAGACGCCTTGTGCCATTCTGGAACGTCATAGAGTAAACCTATAGTACAGTTATACATCAAACAGGGCTTGGGCAGCATTGTGTCCCAGGCATGGTGCCCCAGGCATTGCGGCCCAGGCATTGTGCCCCATGCATTGTGCCCCAGGCATTGGGCCCCAGGCATTGTGCCCCAGGCATTGTGCCACTCTATAACGTCACATAGTAAACTTATAGTACAGTTACACATCATACAGGTCTCGAGCAGTCTGGTGCCAGTCTGTAACGTCATAGAGTAAACGCATGATACAGTTATAGGTCTTGCAACATCATAACGTACACGAATAGCACATATAAAACCAAGGCCGGTTGGGGTCGCTTCGCAGCCCTATTAAACAATCCACTTTAATCACAGTTATACAAAGCAAGTAGGTCGAACCACTATCAGTCTATTTACAACGTACATGGAACACAGGTTCATTGGAAGACTTCGCATAATATGTGGGGCCTTACTTCCTGCTACGTAATTGTAATTATATTGTGAATCCCCCCTCTCTCCGCCTCAGGTGCTCCCTTTTACTCACCCGGTTACATTACAAGCCTTTACACCCTGTGTGCACTTTGGATATTCGATCCCCACTATCAGGACAAAAACCCTCAGACCAAAAGTTTCCCACTCAAATCATGTCCGGCTTTATAATTGTTACACTTCATGACCTGATTATTGTCAGAATGATCGATGATTGTCACTAAAATTTAGGCCATCTGAGGCGTGCACCCCCCGCCCCCCCCCCCCCCCCCCCACTCCCTTTTTGAGGAAGAACGGTATCTGAGGCGGCGTGGACCCCCCTTACCCGGTGGTGGCACGTTTTCTGTGGCCTGCCACCCTCCTCCCCCGGTCGCAAGTTTTCAGTGGTCTCCCGGCCTCCCCCCGGTTGTCAACAAAAAATAGTGGACTGCCCGGCAATGTTGTGCGGAGCCCCCCCACCCCCCC
This sequence comes from Arenicola marina, assembly GCA_964019135.1. Lineage (NCBI taxonomy): Eukaryota > Metazoa > Annelida > Polychaeta > Arenicolidae > Arenicola > Arenicola marina. The sequence continues at coordinate 12,572,625 of OZ025256.1, read as the reverse complement.
CCCCCCCTCCAGTCGCAAGTTTCAGTGGACCCGCCCCCCTTTTCAAATTCCTGGTTCCTCCTCTGATTAACAAGAGATTTTAAGAAAACGATTCAGACTATCCAAAAACCCTGTTTAGTAGAAACGCGTCCCATTTGTCTCAGTGGCCAACATTCATGGTCTATCGCCGTGCTTTGTCATTGCATAACTTTAGCCGTAAACCGCAGGATGCCATCCCCGTACGACCCCCATAGCATGCGTGATGTCGTCATGGCAACAAGTGATTGACTACCGCGCCCCCGCCCCCAATGGCTCCCACCCCCCGCCCCTACGGCTGCACCCGGAATAATCGTTCAAGTGTGTAAACAGTATCAAAGAGACCATTTATCGAAGGGCGACTTGGGTCGCGTGCAGAGCCAGGCCGGGCACTGCCTTAACAGAACATCAGTCCGGAGACCAGGCTTCCAAAGTGCTGCGGGGTGGCCGCAGCCGTGGTCTAAGACGTCCAGCAGTGGCGACCGATTGGTATTACATAGGGTGACTGCGCCGGAGCCACCCCCACACAGAACGGACGGAGACGATGAGGGGTGGGTCGGGTAGGGGGTCCCTAGGCAACAGGGACGGCTGAGGAACGGTGGGAAAAAGGGTGGGGTGGAGTGGGAGATGGGGCGGGAGGGGGGGGGGGTGGGGCGGGGGCATGAGGGCTGGCGGTCAAGGTCTCCACCGCCACCACGGTGACGACTTTATTTAGCAGCGACGCCTGCTGGATCCATAAATAGTGTGGTCGGCGGCCCAGGCGCCCGGGAATAGGGTGACTACTGCAGCGGTGACGGGGGGTGGAGGAGGATGGGGGGGGTGGGGGGGTAGAGGGGGGCATCGCCTCCCTTCCATAAGCCCGGCAAGACCATTCCCTTGACCCTAGTGGCACAGATTGGAATGACAACGGGGAGGAAGGGAATGGACGCTAAGGGTTCCGGCATGAACATCTCCAGGAAAACAAGGGGCAGATGACCGGACACGACGGCGATCTCCCGGTAGAGGGCGTTCCGCTTTAGCCGTATTAGTCCCTCTGCCCAACGTCAAATTTAACACCATAAGAATTATCTTTCATAGGCCCAAAATTGAAAATGAATCTAATCGAATATATATTCGCAGCATGGCATCAAATGCACCACTGTTTAGCATTTACAGTACTACTGCCGTGCCGGGCGAATTCATTCGATTTCGACTAATTACAAGCCATGTTACTTTCTATTTTTTCTATCAGTTCGATCGAGTCCACGGGCGTTAAGCGCTTTGAACTTTGACCCCGTGTTATTTTAAAATATTTATTCGCTTATCTCTTCCATTGTGACCGTACGACAACGGAATGTCAAATTCTGCATAGAAAATACAGAATTCAAGCTAAACTACACTCTGAAACCATTCGTAAGCCCAACATCGTTGAGGTCAACCGTGAGGTTGGCGGTTATGTGGGGCAGAGGCGATGTGAGGAACGAGCTCCCTCTGCCGGGAGAGTGGCAAGACGAACGAGGCCACAAGGGACGGGGTCTAGCCGACATTCAGGCCTGGTAAGCAATGAGAGCCTCGACCGGTGTCCCGTGGGGGTAGTGGGAGGGGGGGGGGGGGCGTAGTAATTCCACAGGTAGGGCTGTATATTCAGGACGCTTTAACGATCTTTAACCAATTCCGGTCATATCGCGTCAATGGGAGAAGGCACTCTCTCCTTCGACTCACTCCGCTAGGGCTCCATTATATCTCTGTTGTCGCCTACGTCCTGAATGCATTTTCACACTCGCTCGCCAGGGCGGCGCTGCGCAGATTGATAGGAAAAATGCGTCGCGCATTTGTACAAATTAGGGCTGGGACCCAGCCTAAGCCTAATAACGCATGAAATGAGTTCCGTCATAATTATAACTTTTTCGAACGGGTACAAGATGTGTTTTGCTGTATTAAATACGTAAGGCTCATTATTTTTATGTTTCATTGTTGAAAACTATAATGTTGCAGAAAATTACAGCTGATTTGACCGTTTTTCAAGAATCTTGAAATTTGCCCCCGGCCGACAGCAGCGGTAAAAGCGGAGCTTGCCTAGCGCCACCGTGCGGGGAGCTTGGGGAGAAGGAAGGAAGAGTGGAGCCATATCCCCGGTGTAACCCCATACTCTTTGCGAAGACGGACATGGGATCTTTATCCTGCGACCACACAGACATGGCCACAGCGGGGCTCGAACCATCGACCCACGTGCCGTTAGGCTCTCAGGTGGCCAGATCACTCATTGCGAGCGCTCTAACCCACTGAGCCATCGAGGCGGCCCCAATAATCTCACATGAAGCGAGAAATCTAAATCAGGAAGAAGGGCGTGTATGAGTGAATTAACACATAGGGACGAACCGTGTCAGGAGACATAGGGCCTCAGGGTGGTTCACGATAGTACAATATGTCACGGTCGCCATTGGCAACGGTAACATCCGGGTTACAGTAACATTCGAGTTACCCGCAGGAAGCGGTGACCGCCCACAGCGCTCCTTCCCATTACTTCCGGTCCGCGAAGAGGCCGCCGGGAGTCGTTAGGCGTTCGGCTCTGGATTGCGTATAAGACGTCCTTGGGGGACATTTTAATCACAATCGTGTAAACGGCCTACGCTCAGTAAATTACTAGGTTTCACTGCCATGGCAATGAGGCCAAACACCCCCATATCCCGACCCGCGGAAAACGCCCTGATGAAATCATCACGGGTGTTTTCCATCACGGGGGTTTTCATTGCTGTAATAACATAGAAGGGTTGGGCTTGATGTGATGGAGAACCAAAATCAAACCCCCCCATATAGAGGGCGGGATATTGCGGCATCCCCGCGAAAGAACAGGGAGCATATTTAGAAGGATAACAGCTAGGGGAGAGGCCGTGAAGGCCCCGGGGTGGAGTCATCCACCTGGCATTGTGTGCAGGGTTATGACGACAGGGGGCGCTATCATAACTCGGCCGCCGGCGCCAAGAATAACCCAGACAAATGGATATTTGTAAAAAAAAAAATCCAAAAAAAAACCCTGTCTCAGTTGTAAAATTACTGGCCGTAGCCTCAGCAATAAAGAGCTATCGACAAGGACTTTCGCGCAGTATAAACCGACCGTGGAAAACTATACCCCCCCCCCCCACCCCACCTCACCTCCAACCCCCCAACAATAACCGCAATGTGGTAGAGAAGAAAATCCCGGCGTGGCTCAAAGACATCGATTCCTTCGCGGAAGGATACGCAGTACCACAATGGTCGTCATGGCGACGCGGGGCGTGCCGAGCCTTGGGGACTGTGGGGCTGTGGTGGCGGCGTGCCGGGAAGGGGGAACACGCAGGCCAAGAACAGCTTGCCGCAGACTCGCACCGTCGGCGAGGCCTGCTCTCTGTCGCTCTGGAAGGGCAGGGTCAGCAGCACAGCCCTGCTTCATGGCCCCAGCCAAGCCAAGCTAAGCTGAGCCAAGGCAGGGCAAGCTCCGGCCATTCCTTACGGCCAGCCAAGCCAGCCACAGCATGCATGCAGGCCAAGGCAGGTGGTTGCTATGTTATGCACGAAGCCGCATTTGCATGGCGCGTATGGGAGAGAGAGACTCTGCAGCAGCCCCGCACGCAGGCGACAGGGCGACAGACCAAGAACTAATCTGTCTTTGAAACCTTCGTCCGTCCGGGGGGAGAGTAAATCAGGGGAGAAAGTAAATCTGAGTCCTCGCGGGGGGTGTGGCTGTGATTGCTTTGCCCATGCCGCTGGCGTAAACCTCAGCCCATGTGACCGGCCTACAGAAGCCGTGATAGCCGGTATATTTCACGGCTGTGTTGGTTGTGTATGCACTCTTCAAAGAGGAGTAGCTATAGAGGAAGTGTAGAGCTGGGGCGATAAGTGATGTAATAACGACCGTTAGGAATGCAGACATTATGAGAGTGCAGGGACGCACAGGGCAAGGAGACCACTCAAATTTATAGAAACAAAAATCGTATTGGGTGAGGTGACTGAAAAATAACCGTTGTACTATTTACAAGTTGCCAAATTGGCAAACGTGGAGCCTGAAGGATGGTCCTTTGGCTTGGAGCAGCAAGCACAAGGGCCGACGAGCGATATACCGCTATGGGAACACTACTCCAGAGGGGTACCCCTATGCATATTGCAACAGCATTGGCCACTTGGAAGGCGCCAACGGGTTTAGACCCTGTCAACGGTTTATCCTATCATTCCATCGCCCCATACATCCCCCTACTCCACCTCCCCACCCACCACCGCCAACCGCCATCTACCTTGCTGTCGACACCCCCCCCACATACCCACCACCGCCAACCGCCATCTACCTTGCTGTCGACACCCCCCCCCCCACACACCCACCACCGTCAACCGCCATCTACCTTGCTGTCGACACCCCCCCCCCCACAATCCATGTCTGCACCCCATTATAGTCCCGTCCACCTGATCCCCCCCCCCGCGCACCCCTCTCTTTCTTTAACCCCCAGCGCCCCCCAACACACTCAACCCTCCAGTTCCTGGCTGGTCATGCAATATGCAAACACACAAGAGCAGAGACAATTTTGCTCCCTCCCTCCTTTCCTCCCTCTCTCCCTCCCTCTTGCCCCGGGCCCCACACCATGTCGCCCCGGGGAAGGGGGCAAGTGAGCACTCACTTAGCGGAATGAATCTCGTAATGCTTCCCCTTTCCCATAGACGGGAACGACTGGCTCAGCGGGGTCAGGGAAGTGTCAGTTTTCGATCGTTTTCCAGGGCTCTCCATGCGAGTCGCATTGTTGAGTGCAGTGCTGTAGTAGTAGCCGTCCCCGTTCTCCAGCCCTTCCGATTGGCATCTAGCCGCCAGGCAAACCAAAACATCAGGGTAATAAGGCCGGCAGCAATTCTGCCCTCCCCCTCCCCCTCCCCCTGCCCCCTCCCGCTGCCCTCTCCCTCACCCTCACCCCAGTCACAGTTTGACAGGCCCTAATGGTCTCTTAACGTCATATTCGGTGAGCGTCGATGGACCCAGCCTCCGCGTGTAACGGCTGTTTCCGCAATGGCCGCTCTATCGTCAGTTTACAGCATGTTTCAATGGGAAAAGAAGAACAAAATACCTGCATAAATCCGCACATCAAACGGCAAATGACAGCGAGGGAGTTATTTCATGGGAATGAGCCGTTCTCTTTCTTCTGCATTCTTAAAGGTTCAACATCTCATTTACGTCACGGTTGGTTGTTTATTCAGGACGCTTTAAAGCAGCCTACTTACATGCGCTATCTTTTTTACATTTTATAATCAAGACTAAAAGTATCTCAAAATTATGATGCATTTATGTTTCATATCTCATTGAGTCTGTAAAACAACAATTTAAACATAAAACTGCGCGGACGTCCTAGCAAGCCGCGGTCGACATCACACAGAATACCGAACAGCGAACAGGCGCAGGGATATAAAGCCGGCCACCACCTTCTGCTCCAGTGAACAACGTTTCTTCTCTCCGGATAGCCCACAGGCTTTCAGGATTTAAATTCAAGACAGAAAATACATATTTGACATGGAGAAGAGATTGGTAATATAAAAATGACAGAACAAAGTGCTTTAACCACTTGTGTTCATGTCGCGTCAATGGGAGAAGGAAGGGAGAGTGGAGCCATGTCTCCGTGGGTAACCCCCTACTCTTTGCTAAGAAAGACATGGGACCTTTATCCTGCGACCACACAGACATGGCCACAGCGGGGACCAAACCACCGATCCACGTGCCGTTAGACTCTCTAACGGTGGCCAGAGCGAGCTATTTACGTCATGTCTCCCAGGTTATTATATAATGTATATATTCGTTAGTGACATAATAAAACAAACCTCGTCTTTAAATAGTAAGGTTTATGCAGGAAGTCAGCAGTGACTGAATGAAAGGGAGCGCCCACCATGGGGCACAATTCATCAGGAATTCATGGAGCGAATAGCAACGGACGCTACATGTAAACAGTCACGTGATTTATCGATCGCCGAACTTAATAATAGCGAGGCCGCGCGTGAATTGATCCCGTGACGGCGTGAGCCAAGGTGACGCGCAGTCCACGCGCTGTGACCTGCGCGTGTCGAGACGCGTCTCCACGCTGTGGCGCTACCCCCCCCCCCACCTCGCAGTATCAATCAACCCGCCCCTGTCCATAGAATCGCCCTCCCCCGCCCTCGCCCCCCCCCCATCTTATGAGCATCGCTTCCTCCGCCCCCGCTCCCCCACCCCACCCCCCCTCTGAGCATCGCTTTGTCCTCACTCTCAAACCCCCCACCCTTGCCTCACCCTCAGTATCGATCCCTCACCCTCACCTCACCCCCTCCCCTCTACTATTACCACCCTCCCATTAACCCCACCATTCTACACACGTAGTCCATGACCCTCCTCTCACCTCACCCCTCCCTCCGCTACTACCACCCTCTCATTAGCCCCCCCTCCCCCCCCCGCGCCCCCCCCGCGCCCCGCCCCCCCCCCACACACACACAGTCACACTGGCGACACTAAGTCTGCCGCCGCCTATACCTGACCATCCAGCTAGCGTGACTTCCGCTTATGATAAATGGCTCGCAACGCGCCGCACCCCAGGCCCTGACGTCATAATGGAAGGATCATTTCGACCTCAACTCCAGGCTATATCAGTCAACAGAGTGATTCCGTAATTGATAAAAATAAAAATGAAACACACAAAAAACAAGACATTTCCAAAAAGATTTTTATCACTGCCCTTCCGATGGCTGCCCAGGCCAGTGAATGCCCTTCCGATGGCTGACCAGGCCAGTGAATGACAACCCAACGTGAAAACTGTGCAATTCCTCAGAACTACACAGGCCCTCCGCCTGTTATTATCACGCGACGTCATGGAGTCTCTACCCGCTATCGGTGTTAATGATGCACCAGCTGGCGACGCGGCCAGGGTGCCACCAACGCCTCGCTAACCCACCGCTAACCGCTTCCTGGCCTCAGCATCCAGCAGCGCGCAGTCACAAATAACAGTTTTTTTTTTCTGCAGCAGGTTGGCAACATTCGCGGTTTTTATATGTGGGGACATCGACTGCGACACTGGGCCAGGGAAGGTGGTGTGGTGTGGTGGGGGCGGGGAGAGTGGATAGGGGCGGTGGGGGGGGGGGGGGGGGGGCACAAAAAGCGAACGTGCATGAAAGTGACACGCTCGAGGGAAATCGAATGGAAGCTTTCTTGTAACCAAGGTTACATTCCGTGCGTGTTGTATCACGCGCCGGGGGGGGGTGGGGGGTGGGGGAGGGGGCAGGCAACTAGCGACCGAGGGAGCCAGGCAACGTACGACCCAGGCAACCAGGCAACCAGCGATTTAGGCAACCAGGCAACCAGGCAGCCAGTGACCCAGGCAACCAGGCAACCAGGCAACCAGACAACCATCGACTTAGGCAGTCAGGGACCCAGGCAGCCAGGGAACCAGGTAACCAGGGAACCAGGCAACCAGCGACTCAGGCAACCAAGGAACAAGGCAGCCAGTGACCCAGGCAACCAGAGCTCAGGCAACCAGCGACTCAGGCAGCCAGGGAACCAGGCAACCAGGGAACCAGGCAGCCAGGGAACCAGGCAACCAGGGAACCAGGCAACCAGCGACTCAGGCAACCAACGAACCAGCGACAGAGGCAACCAACACCCAGGCAACCAGGCGACCAAGGAACCAGGCAACCAGCGACTCAGGCAGCCAGGCAATCAGCGACCCAGGCAACCAGGCAACTATGCAACCAGCGACCCAGGCAACCAGGCAACTATGCAACCAGCGACCCAGGCAACCAGGCAACTATGAAACCAGCGACCCAGGCAACCAGCGACCCAGGCAACCGGCGACCCAGGTAACTAGGGAACCAGGCAACCAGCGACCCATGCAACCAGCGACCCAGGCAAACAACGATCCAGGCAACCAGGAACCAGGGAACCAGCGACCCCGGCATCCAGGGAACCAGGCGAGCGCACCTATAGCAGCCCTTCATTTTCATTATCCGCCCTCGGCCTCGTAGAGGCCTCGGGCGGCGGATGATGAAAATGAAGGGCTGCTACAGCTTGATGTCGGGCCAATAAAATTGCCTAACGCCCCGCAAACTCGCGCTATTGTTATATTAGAAGGCCAACCACCTTGCGTCATAATTGTCAAGTGGAAGTCAGCCATCTAGTGTGACCGCAAACCATCATTCGATTGCATTAACCATAAGCCAACATTTCAGTGTGAGATAACGATGCTAGGGTGATAATTATCAACGGGGGGCCACGAATCTGGTGTGATCATTATTCCCGAGGAACCACGAATCTGGTGTGATCATCATCCCCGAGGAACCACGATTCTGGTGTGATCATCATCCCCGAGGAACCACGATTCTGGTGTGATCATCATCCCCGAGGAACTACGATTCTGGTGTGATCATTATCACCGACAAGCCATGGTTCTCGTGTGATAATAGTCTTCATTAGCCACCAGTCAGTGTGGTTACAGTCACCCAGCTTCGCGAAAGAGGCTACCAAACAGCACAGACAACCTCATGTTGACCTCAACAGTGCCGGGGTCACGAATGATTTTAGCTGGTTCTTTCGGTTCAACTTTGTATTTTTGATGCAGAATTTGATAAATACAGAAATTTCGCTGTCGTACGATCACAATGAAAGAGTCAAGAGAAAGAATATTTCAAAATGACACGGGGTCAAACTTCAAAGCGCCCCGCGCCTTTGACCTCGAGCGAACTGATAGAATAACATAGTTCGAAAGCAGCATGTCTTCTAATTAATCAAAACACAGTACATCCTAAACAGTGGTGCAATTGATGCTAGACTGTGGATATGTCTTCGATTACATTCATGTTCAATTTTGGCGTATAAAGGATAATTCTGATGGTTAAACTTGACGTGGGGCGGCGGGATTGTAGCGTATGCGGAACGCCCTCTGCCGGGAGATCCCATCACAGACTGCAGAAGGTCCATACAGGAAGCCAGCCTGTGGCAGGAGCAGGGAACCAGATACCAGGCAAGCAGCACGTGACCAGTCATGCCAAGCAGCATTTCCGGTCACAGATGTCACTCGTATGACGTCCCGCCAAGGTCGTCGGCAAGGTCACCAGTTAATGCGCCGGAACGTGTCACATGTGCAGCGGCACGTCGGCGGCCCCCAGATCTCCACAATGCAGAGGGCGCCCCGGCATTACCGTGTCACTGCGCCCCCTGTCGGTCTGAGTGTCCGCGCTGACCTGCGACCAGTCGATACCACGTGGTTTCTCTGACAATCACGTGGTCAGACCGGCCAGGGCGCCGGAGAGAACAAACAGCAGGGTAACTTTTTTAACGGCCCGAACAGTCCTCTTTTGTAGTCCAGAGTCTCTCGTCGGGGAGGCCATTCAATTTGGAGATGGAGCTGTGCCGTTCATTCCTTCCGAAAATGATTTCCCCCTGTGACTTTTTTTAATTCATGGAGAGTACGCTTAGTACAACGGGCAACCGCCCCCCCCCCACCCCCCACCTCCCCCCCCCCCTACCATCACCCTCTCCCTCCCTTATGCTTAGTGCAACCGGGAGCCTCCCCCCCCCTCCCCTACCATCACCCTCTCCCTCCCTTATGCTTAGTGCAACGGGGAACCGCCTCCCCCCTCCCCTACACTCACCCTCTACCCCACTTATGCTTAGTGCAACGGGAACCCTCCCGCTACCCTGACCCCTCCCCCTTCCCTTATGGAGGAGGACCACGAGATCCTGACGACACAGACGTGGTTTGGGGGGGAAGCGTGTGGAATGGCAATATACATGCATCTTTTCCCTCGGTTTGTTGCGGGGCTTTTTTCTTGGGTGGGGGGGGGATGGGGCGAGGGAAGGTACTTTACAGGGCGGGACTGTTTCCTGTAATTGGTTTCAGGGGGAGGGGGGATAAGGCGGGGGGAGGGGGGGGGTACCATGTGGTACAAAAAGACACAATGCGGTCAGAGCAAAAGGTTGCAGTAAGAGATTGGCGGGTGGACGCAACGCGTTACCCGAACATCATAACACATTGCCTCCATTTATGGGGACCAGGACATAGGGTAGAGAGGAGCCACGTCATGGGGAGCAGGATGTAGGGTAGAGAGGAGCCACGTCATGGGGAGCAGGATGTAGGGTAGAATGGAGCCACGTCATGGAGAGCAGGACCTAGGGTAGAGAGAAGCCACGCCCCAGAGTGACTGGTCAGCCCGCAGGGGTCGGTCAACCTGGTATATCCTTTATATAATGTTGGCATGTCACTGTTATGAATGAAAGTAATGAAAAGATATTGAGCATGGACGGTGACTGGTTGACAGCGCTGTGACTGCGACCCATGGTGCGAAGCAGTCGAACACTAGGTGGGGGGTATGAATATTGTAAGCTGCAGCTTCCCCCCCACGCCCCCCTTCCCCCAATAACCCCCCGCGCAACGTCTCATGGTACTCTCGTCGCCATTATATGCTTCTCGCGAGATTTCTCAAGGGGCGCCTTCGCCTCGGAGTGCTTGGGACATACATATTAAGCAGTTGACCGGCGCACTTGACCAAAGGTATGACCCATCCCCATGGCAACAAGGTTTACATGGCAGCGTATTGCTTGCGCCGCAACCAGGGCGGATCCAGGAAATTTAATAGCAAGAAGGGTCTACTGGGTGGAAAATCTATGAAAAATTCCACCGCAGACGGAGTACAATTGGCACATTAAATGGGCCTCCACGTTAAAAATGGGATGGGGAGGTCCGTACCCCCAAGGACCCCCCCCCCCCCCACCCATCACCCATCCCTGGCTCAGCCAGTACGTAACCCTCGCCCTAAGTACCCTAGGAGACAGAGATACGGAACTGTCAAATAGTGCATAATAATGAATAATAACTAGTGTTTTATGTCCCGTTTGTGTGTGAGCATGGGCTTTACTACCAAGGCATAAGTCATATCCCGGTAGATGTTCCATGAAGCCTGCCTCAGACGTCATGATTAATAATGCAACACGTTTGTCCCGGACTCGTTGATTCGCAATCCCCCCCCCCCCCCAGTTCCAGCATCGCCATGGAGACGTTCAGTTAACTAATGTATCTGCCCGCGGGCGTCATGGGGACCCGAATGCCTGGATAAAAAAAGAAACGCGTCTTTGCGGGCCAATGGGGAGCGGACGATTTAGAAGAACTCCGAAATGTCAACTAACATGGTAAATGTCAATAAAGCAAGTCTGTTAGCAGTCATCAGCCGCGCTCGCCGCTCAGTTTTTTAAAATGTTGCAGTAGGTGGGTAGGGGTGGTGAAAGCGGGGAGAGGGGGGGGGGGTATCCACAGCACGGGGCACGGGTAAGCTGGGTAAACGGGAGAGGATAAGAGGAGGGGGGGGGTATGCTGGGGGTTACGGGTAAGCGACCAAGTGAAGGTGGGTGGTGAGGGGGGGTATGCTGGGGGTTACGGGTAAGCGACCAAGTGAAGGTGGGTGATGAGGGGGGTGCGTCAGGGTGGGGTGGCGGGGGAGGGGGAGGGGGAGCAGGAGATGCAGCCCCTGGACTGTTGTAGTATCGCCACATGGCCTAATTTGTCAAGCAACAGCTGGCCTGGGGGATCGATGGCCGGGCGGCCACGGCGGTAAATGTAATTCGGTCTTTGGTATTATTGGAAGACATCGTGATCGGGCCGCTCACCAAGGTCACCAATACCAGTTCACCAGGGGCCACCTGTACCAACCACTACACCAAGCGCTCCCAACACTCCAGCGTCAATGGCGATAGACTAACGGACAGGGCACAAGGGTAAGATACACTGAATAAATTGATTTGATTTTTCCAAACCCCAGGACCGCTTTGTTAGCGCCCCACTCAGCACACGACCGCTTTGTTTGCGCCCGTCATCCCACGACCGCTTTGTTAGCGTCCCACTCACCACACGACCGCTTTGTTAGCGCCCCACTCACCACACGACCGCTTTGTTAGCGCCCGTCAGCACACGACCGCTTTGTTAGCGCCCCACTCACCACACGACCGCTTTGTTAGCGCCCCACTCACCACACGACCGCTTTGTTAGCGCCCGTCATCACACGACCGCTTAGTTTGCGCCCCACTCACCACCGACCGCTTTGTTAGCGCCCCACTCACCACACGACCGCTTTGTTAGCGCCCCACTCACCACACGACCGCTTTGTTAGCGCCCCACTCACCACACGACCGTTTTTTAGCGCCCCACTCACCACAAGACCGCTTTGTTAGGGCCCCACTCACCACACGACCGCTTTGTTAGCGCCCCACTCACCACACGACCGCTTTGTTAGCGCCCCACTCACAACACGACCGCTTTGTTAGCGCCCCACTCACCACACGACCGCTTTGTTAGCGCCCCACTCACCACACGACCGCTTTGTTAGCGCCCCACTCACCACACGACCGCTTTGTTAGCGCCCGTCATCACACGACCGCTTAGTTTGCGCCCCACTCACCACACGACCGCTTTGCTAGCGCCCCACTCACCTCACGACCGCTTTGTTAGCGCCCGTCATCACACGACCGCTTTGTTAGCGCCCCACTCACCACACGACCGTTTTTTAGCGCCCCACTCACCACAAGACCGCTTTGTTAGGGCCCCACTCACCACACGACAGCTTTGTTAGCGCCCCACTCACCACACGACCGCTTTGTTAGCGCCCCACTCACAACACGACCGCTTTGTTAGCGCCCCACTCACCACACGACCGCTTTGTTAGCGCCCCACTCACCACACGACCGCTTTGTTAGCGCCCCACTTACAACACGACCGCGTTGTTAGCGCCCCACTCATGGCACAGGTATATATCTTGGGGGTTTGTTTGTACGTATGCCCGACCGCTCTTTTCTTCTGGCACTTCTTACAATTACAATATTTGTCAGTACAGAGAGGTGGCAGTCAGATCTGCGTTTAATACTGGTCAACACCAAGAGCTGGCAGTCTAGGCAGGTCTTGGGATTCGAGGCGACATGTTTGTCTGTGCCTATACCAGAATGGTTTCTCTCGATTGACACTTCTTACAATGATAATTACTGAATGCTGAATGAAAGTGGCCGGGCAGTGATAGCCCAGGCGACATGAGACCCGGTCGGACCAGTGTAAATCACTGCTATCAGAGCCCTCCCACCCTCCATCCCCCTCCCCCCCCCCCCCCCCACCCCCCCCCCGCCTCCCACCTGCTTATGACTGACATTTGCCCCAATACAGATATCTTGTAAGATGAGTCCGAGACCATAATCGCCATTTATTTATGGGTCAAATCCGACTGGCCGCGAACGGCCACGATAATCGGAATTTCAGTGATATATACGATAACATAGATGTCTGTTCTGCAGCCGGGACGTGAGGAAGGTAGCGGTGGGACTCCCGGCGGGGCCTACGTGAGGGACATCTAAAGTACAGATTACTTGGAGAGACATGGCCACTGAAGCGGACGACCAAATGGTTTGAGAACAGTGTAGCACACATAAAAGATGCTGGAATGTATTACCGATAAAATAAAACAATTGATAAGTGTGTTTTGTTCATTGCTGATTCAACATGCCCATGGGCTAAATTACTTCGACTTCAACCCTGGTCGAGGAAACTCCAGAATTGATGAAAAGAATGCGACATGACGTTATATTAATATGCTGTATTGGGGGATCGAACCTGAACCGTGCCGATATGGCACTCAATCCCCTTCCCATTATGCTAAGGAGGCTCCCAAGCCTTTGGGGCTACAGAGGTCAGGGGGTCGTGCGGTAAATAACCACCCCTCACAGCCCACCAGAGACCGGTGCCCGGGTTCACAAACACTTCGCCAAGCTGGTTCCTGATGCCAGCAAGCAGGAGGACGGGCGGGCGGCAGGGAGCGAGTGACCACCATGGTAGCTACGTGGCCAGTAGCCACGCTGAATTATTATTCACGGTGACCGCCACAGTGGCCTCAATTTGTCAGCGCTCCCCCCCCGCCAGACGCAAAATCAATACCCAGCCCCCGACGAGACGCCCTCTACCGAGTGGAGACTGTGAGGGTCACATTAAGGGGTCCAGAGAGCTCCATCACACACCACAGGATCCGGTCCGGGTCGGGGTGGCCAGCGGGGCGCCCCGTTCACCCTGACGCGGCTATTGCACACACGGCGCTGGGAAACGAGTAAGGGTGGGGGAGGGGGGGGGGGGGCAGGCTGTTTGTTCAGAGCCAGGTCGGCCGTACTTCTTCATCTCACATCCCTTCCCCGTTCTCGCGACTTGTCCCTTTTTTCTTAAGTTTTAAGATTGCCCCTCCTTACGACAGAGTGGTGTGCTCCTTCTCGGGGCAACGACTTTCCCCTTCTCGAGGCAAACAATTCTCCTTTTCGTGATGAAGGGCGACTTCCCCTTCTTGTGATAAGGGGCGACTTCCCCTTCTTGTGACACTGAGTGACTTGCCCCTTTCTAACCACAGTGAGTGACTTGCCCCTTCTAACCACAAAGAGTGACTTGCCGCGTCTCATCACACAGATAATAAATTGCCCTTTTTTACCAGAGATATAGTGGTTTGCCCTTTTTTACCAGAGATATAGTGGCTTGCCCCTTCTTACCACAGATATAGTGGCTTGCCCTTTTTTACCAGAGATATAGCGGCTTGCCCCTTCTTACCACAGATATAGTGGCTTGCCCCTTCTTACCACAGATATAGTGGCTTGCTCCTTCTTACCACAGATATAGTGGCTTGCCCTTTTTTACCAGAGATATAGTGGCTTGCCCCTTCTTACCACAGATATAGTGGCTTGCCCTTTTTTACCAGAGATATAGTGGCTTGCCCCTTCTTACCACAGATATAGTGGCTTGCCCCTTCTTACCACAGATATAGTGGCTTGCCCTTTTTTACCAGAGATATAGTGGCTTGCCCCTTCTTACCACAGATATAGTGGCTTGCCCTTTTTTACCAGAGATATAGTGGCTTGCCCCTTCTTACCACAGATATAGTGGCTTGCCCCTTCTTACCACAGATATAGTGGCTTGCCCCTTTTTACCACCGATATAGTGGCTTGCCCCTTCTTACCACAGATATAGTGGCTTGCCCCTTCTTACCACACATATAGTGGCTTGCCCTTCTTACCGCACATATAGTGGCTTGCCCCTTCTTACCACAGATATCGTGGCTTGCCCCTTCTTACCGCACATATAGTGGCTTGCCCCTTCTTACCACAGATATAGTGGCTTGCCCCTTCTTACCACAGATATAGTGGCTTGCCCCTTCTTACCACAGATATAGTGGCTTGCACTGTATAACCACAGTGAGTGACTTTCCCCTTATACCCACACACAGATATCAAATTTCCCCTTCTCACCACAAATATAGCAACCTGTTCCTTACTGCCCCAAAGACTTATTTCCCCCTTCGCGTGACACAGAATGACTTGCCCCTCCTTCTCAGAGTAACTGACCCTAATATCAGCAGAGTGGTAAATAAAACGTTCACAAGTACACGCGAGAGTTGTCTCTTCAAAAGCGGAACGCACTCGCCAAAAATCAATATATAGAGAAAAAAAAACCGAAGCGCATCAGCAGCCTGCGGCGCCGCACGGCCTGCCATAGGAAGCCTATTCACAGGCCACGTGACGTGACCACGTGACCTCCGTCGGATCAATACAAAACACAGGGCGTCTCACGCTTCCAGGGGGCGCTCACCCACAATACCCTGGTCGCGCGGCGCTTCCAGGGGGCGCTCACCCACAATGCCCTGGTCGCGCGGCGCGCCCAGGCCGATATGACAGGGAACCAGGCATCATCATGTCCGACAGGGTCCCAGCTGTTCTGTTTAGATATGCAAGGTGGGGAAGGTGGCGAGAGCGCGGGAGGAGGGAGGGAGAGAAAGGGGGGGAGGGTCATAAGTTGATCGATGGATGTAGCTTGATGAATAGAGGGAACGGAGGGTGAGGTGGGGCTTTGTAGTGTTTAACGTTGAGGTACATCGCCAACGACGAACCAACGACGAACCAAAAAACGATCTCTGAGGGTAATGTGTGTGGTATATTATTGCTAAGTCTGGGGGGAACTGTGGAATAAAGCTGTGTGACGCCAGGAAGAAGAGCGTGGAAAGCCTCGTTTATGAACAAAAACTGGTGTCGTCCCACCTAAAAGCTATTAAACAGATCCTCGTTCATAACCAGCATATCCGTGCCCATCACAGATATATCCGTGCCCATAACAAATATATAATTTCTCGTAACAAATATATCCTTGCCCATAAGAAACATATCCTTACCCATGAAAGCAGATCCTGTCCTCGCCCACAGGATCCCTAGGTACACCTATCAGACAGATCCCTAGCTACACCTATCAGACAGATCCCTAGCTACACCAATCAGACAGATCCCTAGCTACACCTATCAGACAGATCCCTAGCTACACCTATCAGAGATCCCTAGCTACACCAATCAGACAGATCCCTAGCTACACCTATCAGACAGATCCCTAGCTACACCGATCAGATAGATCCCTAGCTACATCAATCAGACAGATCTCTAGCTACATCAATCAGACAGATCCCTAGCTACACCAATCAGACAGATCCCTAGCTACACCAATCAGACAGATCCCTAGCTACACCTATCAGACAGATCCCTAGCTACACCAATCAGACAGATCCCTAGCTACACCTATCAGAGATCCCTAGCTACACCTATCAGACATATCCCTAGCTACACCAATTAGATAGATCCTTAGCTACACCAATCAGACAGATCCCTAGCTACACCTATCAGACAGATCCCTAGCTACACTTATCAGACAGATCCCTAGCTACACCAATCAGACAATCCCTAGCTACACCAATCAGACAGATACCTAGCTACATCAATCAGACAAATCCCTAGCTACACCAATCAGACAAATCCCTAGCTCCACCAATCAGACAGATACCTAGCTACACCAATCAGACAAATCCCTAGCTACACCAATCAGACAGATACCTAGCTACACCAATCAGACAGATACCTAGCTACACCTAGCAGACAGATACCTAGCTACACCCATCAGACAGATACATAGCTACACCTATCCAGACAGATCCGCCACCTTCCGTGCCACCACTAGCCTCAACCCCTACCAGACAGACGACACAGATCTCACTCGTCCGACCCGCCACCTACCTGACAGTGTTCTCTCCAGCGCGAAGTCATCCTCGTGGAACCACTTGCAGCCCAAGTTGAAGGGAATGAGTTCGTCTTGGTCGCCGAGCGATGAGCGCTCACACTTCCCCCACAAGCCGAGGTGGGTGTCCTTAGACCCCAACATGGACGGGGGATCAGTCACCCAGAAGGGGGCCAGGAAGCTGACCCCGCTGGCCAGGAATCCCAGCAGCAAACAGAAGAAGGCAGTCACCAGTAAACAGCTCGCCATCGCCGCTACTTTATCTCTACGTGCTGGCGATCAGTTAGTAATCCTATGGATCTCGGCGGTGAACGGATCCCGTCGGCGCTCAAAACGCTCACGCGATGAAACTTCGGTCAACGTCGGTACTCCTATATCCTTTTATACATATATATGCTTATGTGTCCGAAGATAAGTTGCTATAAGGTCACATTCGCTAGTTCATTCGCTCGGAGTAAACCGGTAAGCGTTCTCGTGGTATGTTTCCCCTGGGTAGTTATTCCGTTCGCAGCGCCACCTGGACAGAAGAGTAGATTTACAGTGGAAGCACAACGACTCTTTCCTGATACACCTGGGACGCTCGCTTTGTCAAAGTCACCTGAATGGGAATCAATAAACAGCAAGGGCGCGCTTTACATATTGCTCTGTTGATTACTGTACCACACATGAGTGAGCTGGACTACATTGTGGCATTGCTGTTGGGTTAACCCTCCCCCCCCCCCCCACTCCCCCCCAACCGGCGCCCCCCCTCCCCCTCTCCCCTTGGTGTCACCTTTGCATCGGAGGCATTGCAATGGCTACATAGGGCTTCAGGGATCGGTGGCGGTGGTGGTGGTGCAACATACCGGTAATAATAAATACATTTATTTAAATATCTGAATTTAAATATATTACATGATTTATACGTAACTGGAGTAATCAATAGCATATTTGTGGACACAGGGTCCACGGGGTGGTTTGGTTTGCATGTCTGCATTATCCTCTGTAACAGACGGTGTCTCAAGCTAGATGTCTTAATGAATAACCCACTGCGAGTAGATTGTAGCTCGCCTCGCTCCCTATTGCATTTCAGTCGTATGGGTCATCTGGAGAAACCTTTATGATTGAGGCCATTCCGTTGGTGATATGAAGGTGCTAACCGTGAAGCCAAGGGGTTAAATTAGTCCGACGGTTCTAGGTGGAGGTCCCAGACGTAATATATCTATGAGAGAGCCCAGCAGAGGTACTAGAGGAGGCGACCGAGACAGACATGGCTATCATATTAGTGGAAAGGGGGGGCAGAATATTGGGTGGTTGTATATTCAGCACGCTTTAACCACTTTTGCTCATATCGCGTCAATGGGAAAAGGAAGGGAGAGTGGAGCCATGTCCCGGGGGTAACCCCCTACACTTTGCTAAGAAGGACATGGCATCTTTATCCTGCGATCAGTACTTGTCTAGGTAGTCAATGAGATGCTGTGGTCAGATGGATCAGTACTTGTCTAGGTAGTCAATGAGATGAGGTGGTCAGATGGATCAGTACTTGTCTAGGTAGTTAATGAGGTGATGTGGTCAGATGGATTAGTACTTGTCTAGGTAGTCAATGAGGTGATGTGGTCAGATGGATCAGTACTTGTCTGGGTAGTCAATGAGGTGATGTGGTCAGATGGATCCGTACTTGTCTAGGTAGTCAATGAGGTGATGTGGTCAGATGGATCCGTACTTGTCTAGGTAGTCAATGAGGTGATGTGGTCAGATGGAGGAGTACTTGTCTAGGTAGCCAATGAGGTGATGTGGTCAGATGGAGGAGTACTTGTCTAGGTAGTCAATGAGGTGATGTGGTCAGATGGATCAGTACTTGTCTAGGTAGTCATTGAGGTGATGTGGTCAGATGGATCCGTACTTGTCTAGGTAGTCAATGAGGTGGTGTGGTCAGATGGATAAGTACTTGTCTAGGTAGTCAATGAGGTGATGTGGTCAGTTGGATCAGTACTTGTCTAGGTAGTCAATGAGGTGATGTGGTTAGATGGATCAGTACTTGTCTAGGTAGTCATTGAGGTGATGTGGTCAGATGGATCAGTACTTGTCTAGGTAGTCAATGAGGTGATGTGGTCAGATGGATCCGTACTTGTCTAGGTAGTCAATGAGGTGATGTGGTCAGATGGATCAGTACTTGTCTAGGTAGTCAATGAGGTGATGTGGTCAGATGGATCAGTACTTGTCTAGGTAGTCAATGAGGTGATGTGGTCAGATGGACCAGTACTTGTCTAGGTAGTCAATGAGATGATGTGGTCAAATGGACCAGTACTTGTCTAGGTAGTCCATGAGATGATGTGGTCAGATGGATCAGTACTTGTCTAGGTAGTCAATGAGGTGATGTGGTCAGATGGATCAGTACTTGTCTAGGTAGTCAATGAGGTGATGTGGTCAGATGGATTAGTACTTGTCTAGGTAGTCAATGAGGTGATGTGGTCAGATGGATCAGTACTTGTCTAGGTAGTCAATGAGGTGATGTGGTCAGATGGATTAGTACTTGTCTAGGTAGTCAATGAGGTGATGTGGTCAGATGGATTAGTACTTGTCTAGGTAGTCAATGAGGTGATGTGGTCAGATGGATTAGTACTTGTCTAGGTAGTCAATGAGGTGATGTGGTCAGATGGATTAGTACTTGTCTAGGTAGTCAATGAGGTGATGTGGTCAGATGGATCAGTACTTGTCTAGGTAGTCAATGAGGTGATGTGGTCAGATGGATCAGTACTTGTCTAGGTAGTTAATGAGGTGATGTGGTCAGATGGATCAGTACTTGTCTAGGTAGTCAATGAGGTGATGTGGTCAGATGGATCAGTACTTGTCTAGGTAGTCAATGAGGTGATGTGGTCAGATGGATTAGTACTTGTCTAGGTAGTCAATGAGATTATGTGGTCAGATGGATCAGTACTTGTCTAGGTAGTCCATGAGATGATGTGGTCAGATGGATCAGTACTTGTCTAGGTAGTCATTGAGGTGATGTGGTCAGATGGATCAGTACTTGTCTAGGTAGTCAATGAGGTGATGTGGTCAGATGGACCAGTACTTGTCTAGGTAGTCCATGAGATGATGTGGTCAGATGGATCAGTACTTGTCTAGGTAGTCAATGAGGTGATGTGGTCAGATGGATCAGTACTTGTCTAGGTAGTCAATGAGGTGATGTGGTCAGATGGATCAGTACTTGTCTAGGTAGTCAATGAGATGATGTGGTCAGATGGATCAGTACTTGTCTAGGTAGTCAATGAGGTGATGTGGTCAGATGGATCAGTACTTGTCTAGGTAGTCAATGAGGTGATGTGGTCAGATGGATCAGTACTTGTCTAGGTAGTCAATGAGGTGATGTGGTCAGATGGATCAGTACTTGTCTAGGTAGTCCATGAGATGATGTGGTCAGATGGATCAGTACTTGTCTAGGTAGTCAATGAGGTGATGTGGTCAGATGGATCAGTACTTGTCTAGGTAGTCAATGAGATGATGTGGTCAGATGGATCAGTACTTGTCTAGGTAGTCAATGAGGTGATGTGGTCAGATGGATTAGTACTTGTCTAGGTAGTCAATGAGGTGATGTGGTCAGATGGATCAGTACTTGTCTAGGTAGTCAATGAGATGATGTGGTCAGATGGATCAGTACTTGTCTAGGTAGTCAATGAGGTGATGTGGTCAGATGGATCAGTACTTGTCTAGGTAGTCAATGAGGTGATGTGGTCAGATGGATCAGTACTTGTCTAGGTAGTCAATGAGATGCTGTGGTCAGATGGATCAGTACTTGTCTAGGTAGTCAATAAGATGATGTGGTCAGATGGATCAGTACTTGTCTAGGTAGTCAATGAGATGATGTGGTCAGATGGATCAGTACTTGTCTAGGTAGTCAATGAGGTGATGTGGTCAGATGGATTAGTACTTGTCTAGGTAGTCAATGAGGTGATGTGGTCAGATGGATCAGTACTTGTCTAGGTAGTCAATGAGGTGATGTGGTCAGATGGATTAGTACTTGTCTAGGTAGTCAATGAGATTATGTGGTCAGATGGATCAGTACTTGTCTAGGTAGTCCATGAGATGATGTGGTCAGATGGATCAGTACTTGTCTAGGTAGTCATTGAGGTGATGTGGTCAAATGGATCAGTACTTGTCTAGGTAGTCAATGAGGTGATGTGGTCAGATGGATCAGTACTTGTCAAGGTAGTCAATGAGGTGATGTGGTCAGATGGATCAGTACTTGTCTAGGTAGTCAATGAGGTGATGTGGTCAGATGGATCAGTACTTGTCTAGGTAGTCAATGAGGTGATGTGGTCAGATGGATCAGTACTTGTCTAGGTAGTCAATGAGGTGATGTGGTCAGATGGATTAGTACTTGTCTAGGTAGTCAATGAGGTGATGTGGTCAGATGGATCAGTACTTGTCTAGGTAGTCAATGAGGTGATGTGGTCAGATGGATTAGTACTTGTCTAGGTAGTCAATGAGGTGATGTGGTCAGATGGATTAGTACTTGTCTAGGTAGTCAATGAGGTGATGTGGTCAGATGGATTAGTACTTGTCTAGGTAGTCAATGAGGTGATGTGGTCAGATGGATTAGTACTTGTCTAGGTAGTCAATGAGGTGATGTGGTCAGATGGATCAGTACTTGTCTAGGTAGTCAATGAGGTGATGTGGTCAGATGGATCAGTACTTGTCTAGGTAGTTAATGAGGTGATGTGGTCAGATGGATCAGTACTTGGCTAGGTAGTCAATGAGGTGATGTGGTCAGATGGATCAGTACTTGTCTAGGTAGTCAATGAGGTGATGTGGTCAGATGGATTAGTACTTGTCTAGGTAGTCAATGAGGTGATGTGGTCAGATGGATTAGTACTTGTCTAGGTAGTCAATGAGGTGATGTGGTCAGATGGATTAGTACTTGTCTAGGTAGTCAATGAGGTGATGTGGTCAGATGGATCAGTACTTGTCTAGGTAGTCAATGAGGTGATGTGGTCAGATGGATTAGTACTTGTCTAGGTAGTCAATGAGGTGATGTGGTCAGATGGATTAGTACTTGTCTAGGTAGTCAATGAGGTGATGTGGTCAGATGGATCAGTACTTGTCTAGGTAGTCAATGAGGTGATGTGGTCAGATGGATTAGTACTTGTCTAGGTAGTCAATGAGGTGATGTGGTCAGATGGATTAGTACTTGTCTAGGTAGTCAATGACGTGATGTGGTCAGATGGATTAGTACTTGTCTAGGTAGTCAATGAGGTGATGTGGTCAGATGGATTAGTACTTGTCTAGGTAGTCAATGAGGTGATGTGGTCAGATGGATCAGTACTTGTCTAGGTAGTCAATGAGGTGATGTGGTCAGATGGATCAGTACTTGTCTAGGTAGTTAATGAGGTGATGTGGTCAGCTGGATCAGGGGGTGGGGATTGGAGTCATGTGAGGGAGGAGGTCAGAACGAGTTCACACGGAATCGAGGATCAAGATCGATAGACGACAATACTGGGGGCTAAGGACTCGGGTCTCCATAGCCATAGTCATAGCGGTCAGGTCAGGGCAGCCATTCGGTCAGTCAGGCGATCAATCATTCAATCAGTCAGTCAGTCAATCAGTCAATCAGTCAATAAGTTAATCAGTCAGTCAGTCAGCCAGTCAGGCGGTCAGTCGGGCAATGGTCAACAAGGCGAACACATTATTATACACGCCGAGGGGCGATAATCAGGGCCCGAGTCAAGGGGCGATAATCAGGGCACGAGCCGGGTGGCGATAATCAGGCCCGAGCCGAGGGGGGATAATCAGGGTCCGAGCCGAGTGGCGATAATCAGGGCACGAGCCGAGTGGCGATAATCAGGCACGAGCCAAGGGGCGATAATCAGGGCACGAGCCGGGGGGCGATAATCAGGGTCCGAGCCGAGGGGCGATAATCAGGCCCGAGCCGAGTACCAGTGATAATCAGGCCCGAGCCGAGTGGCCATAATCAGGTCCGAGCCGAGCGGCGATAATCAGGCCCGAGCCGAGGGGCGATAATCAGGGCTCGAGCCGGGTGGCGATAATCAGGCCCGAGCCGAGTGGCCATAATCAGGGCACGAGCCGAGTGGCGTTAATGAGGGCACGAGCCGAGGGGCGATAATCAGGGCACGAGCCGAGTGGCGTTAATCAGGGTCCGAGCCGAGGGGCGATAATCAGGGCACGAGCCGAGTGGCGTTAATCAGGGTCCGAGCCGAGGGGCGATAATCAGGGCACGAGCCGAGTGGCGTTAATCAGGGTCCGAGCCGAGGGGCGATAATCAGGCCCGAGCCGAGTACCAGTGATAATCAGGCCCGAGCCGAGTGCCGTTAATCAGGGCACGAGCCGGGTGGCGATAATCAGGCCCGAGCCGAGGGGCGATAATCAGGGCACGAGCCGGGTGGCGATAATCAGGCCCGAGCCGAGGGGCGATAATCAGGGTCCGAGCCGGGTGGCGATAATCAGGCCCGAGCCGAGGGGCGATAATCAGGGCTTGAGCCGGGTGGCGATAATCAGGCCCGAGCCGAGTGGCCATAATCAGGGCACGAGCCGAGTGGCGTTAATGAGGGCACGAGCCCAGGGGCGATAATCAGGCCCGAGCCGAGTGGCCATAATCAGGGCACGAGCCGAGGGGCGATAATCAGGGCACGAGCCGAGGGGCGATAATCAGGGCACGAGCCGAGGGGCGATAATCAGGGCACGAGCCGAGTGGCGATGGTGACGGCCCGATGATGACGACGGACGGTGTGTGTGGGTGCGTGCGTACCGCCCGATGAGACTGACGGTGGCCGCGCCACGCTATATCCATTACAACACACACACCGGAAGTGGAATCCTGGGAGAGACACACTGTTAATCCCACTGAACCGCTGTCGATCCACACCGGTTGACGCGGGTCGAGGAACGCGGCCTTGCATTCCCACACACTGCCCTCTTGGTGACGCGGGCAGCGACAGCCAGAGAGAGAGAGAGAAAGGGGGGGGGCGCACGGGGTATGGGGAGGGGGTGGTCCTGCCCCCCAGCACCATTCACCAGAATAAAAAAAACAATCGCACGGGCACCCCCACCCTCTACCTAACCTGACCCATCGACCGGAACTTCTTGAAGACGTTCGGAATGGAGGGAGGGAGGGAGGGAGGTGAGCACGTGGAGGGGTCGGCGGCGGTTGGAAGGGGGTGACGGTTGTGAAGGGTTGGCTGGGGCACACCGTCGTGAGTACTTCATGCGCCTGTCCGCCGTCCGCCGCTAAAACCCTTCCTGGTCTACCTACTTTGAGGGCATCCCCCCACGCCCCCCGCCCCCCCTCCTCCCCAATTCCCCCTGCCCCATTATCTCCCCGAGGGTGCCGACCGTTGGCGGCGGAAGATGCAGAGCAGGCAAGGCATTGGGGGCCCCCTCCGACCGCCTCACTTCACCCGCCGCCGCACCCGCCCGTACCCCAGGCACCGGTTGGACGACAGGGAGCGGCCGGCCCACCGACCGCCTCACCTCACCCGCCGTCGCACCACCCGGTACCCCAGGCACCGGGGGGGGGGGGGGGCGACAGGGAGCGGCCGACCCACCAACCGCCGACACACCGCCCCCAGGTAGCGGCCGTGAAGGCGGCGGCGGCTCCGGCCATCTATCTATCTATCCACCAATGTCAGTCTCCGCGCCCCCCTTCATCTCATCCTTCCTTCCTCGCCAAGACGTCAGGAGACGCGCCGTCGGGGAGCAGTATCCATGACTTCCGTTGCCGAGGGCGACGGCGGTGACGTCAGGCGGTGCCTATAGCTGCCGGGGCTGAGCGCCGGATTAACGCGACTTACAGATTGCGTCTTTTACTCGCGGCGGACGGTGACGACCGGGTGACGAGGTGGTTAGACGTAAGACACTCGCACACACACACCGACTGGACCCGCTCGGCTGGCCGCGTCGCTGCCTCTGGCGGCGGCCGGGCTGACGCGGCGGGCGGATGCGGCGGGCGGACGCGGCGGGCTACCGGGCGGCCTGACGGGCGGCCCGGGCGCTGCTGTCCCCGGCTGCAGCGGAGGCCTCGCCGGGTGGGAGGAGGGAGGAGGAGCGGAGACGGGGGGGGGGGGGGGCGGCTGGCTCACGCTGCGGGGGACGGGGAGAGAACGGCGGCGGCGGTGGCGGCGGCGATGCGGTGGCTCCCACAGCCCACAGCAGCGGCCAGCCGGCCAGCCGGCTTGTCGGCTGGCCAGTCAATTCTACCTTCTAACGATCGCAGGCCTTGAGCTCTGGGCTGCACGGCTACAGCGAGGGAGAGCCACAGAGCGCCACAGCAAGGCACAGAGATCGGCAGCAGCAGGTTAAGCCCCAGTCCCAGTCTCCTGTCGCGCCTCACAAACGGCGAGGGATGCGATCCGCCGGCCGCAGCTCATGCTTCCAGCGGTCGCGCACGACCTCATGAATATTCATCAGATCACTTCATTTCCATTATAGAAAGCTTCATTTTCCCATTTATTCCCGATCCCGTCATCCTAGGCATCACATGCGACCCCACACCCCTCCACATCATCTCTCCCCCCCCCCCCCCCAACCCCGAACATCCCCTGACACCCACCCACTACCCCACCGGTCGCCCCGCCGCCACAGATACGGTCACCGCGGCGAAGGTCATCACGCCTCCGCCTTCTCCACCCTTGCGCCACTGGCGCCCCCACCCGGGGGACATCATAGACAGACCCAGTCTGTGTCTCCAATAAAACTCCACCACCACCACCATTGAATCTCGGCCTAGACATTAAAGGCCATGCAGCATTCTACAGGTAAAAACAACCGTTCGATATAATATTATACACATAAATTTGATATCGTGCCTGCCGCAAAAGACATGCCTAAGCGTCTGAAGACTGGCCAAGGTCGCTTCAATGCCACGCCTATACGTAGGCAGAGTAATTCAGTTATTAAGCGCCTTAAGGGGACTGGCTTCGTTCGTTGCATCCAAGGTTGGTTGGTTGTATATTCAGGACGCATTTTAACCACTTTGGGTCATATCGCGACGCGCCGCTCAATGCGACGCGCCACTCAATGCGACGCGCCACTAAATGCGACGCGACGCTCAATGCGACGCGCCACTCAATGCGACGCGCCACTAAATGCGACGCGACGCTCAATGCGACGCGCCACTCAATGCGACGCGCCACTAAATGCGACGCGCCGCTCAATGCGACGCGCCGCTCAATGCGACGCGCCACTCAATGCGACGCGCCACTAAATGCGACGCGACGCTCAATGCGACGCGCCACTCAATGCGACGCGCCACTAAATGCGACGCGCCGCTCAATGCGACGCGCCACTCAATGCGACGCGCCGCTCAATGCGACGCGCCACTCAATGCGACGCGCCGCTCAATGCGACGCGCCACTCAATGCGACGCGCCACTCAATGCGACGCGCCGCTCAATGCGACGCGCCACTCAATGCGACGCGCCGCTCAATGCGACGCGCCACTCAATGCGACGCGCCGCTCAATGCGACGCGCCGCTCAATGCGACGCGCCGCTCAATGCGACGCGCCACTCAATGCGACGCGCCACTCAATGCGACGCGCCACTCAATGCGACGCGCCGCTCAATGCGACGCGCCACTCAATGCGACGCGCCACTCAATGCGACGCGCCGCTCAATGCGGCGCGCCACTTCACTCAATGCGGTATATGATGTGACACCATAATGTTAATTGACCCATTTAATGTAGCGTATTGACACCTAGATGTACCCGCTGTACACTAGTTCTCAGGCGTGTGTTATGTATTGGTTGACATGTTGAATGAAGTATTAATAAAAACAGACATGAAGAACGAGACCATCGTGTGGAGGTTCCTCAGCCCCATCCCACCATGTATGAGGGGAATACTCTTCTGACAATGACGTACCCGCTCGTCACGACTAGTCTGATTGATGTCATACTGGCATTCGGCACACCTGAGCCAAATGGCCCCAGCTGGCCAGTACCCTCATTTGCATACATTTCGTCATTTCCGGATCCGGTACAAGCTTCCGGGGGGCACAGTGTTGCTGGTCCAGACCGTAGGTGATTTTAAGTCATCAGCTCGCCGTAGCATGACACATCTTTCTAAAATAATACGTGCTTGTGTAAAAATAGCAATTGCCGTAAAATCGAGTTAAACCTAATGACGGCAGGAAACGAACAAAACACTTGGAAAAAAATATCAACAGCTATCTCTTCCAGGAGGTCCATTTTTTTCATGATTAGCATCGATTTTGGTACACGTATTGTTTTTTCTTTCTCATTACAATGATCATTGATGGCTACAGTGCGGGACAGTTCAGACAGAAGTCCATTCCATGTTTTCAGGCCTGACCCATGTTGCCATGGCAACTGTTGTGGACCCGGTGAAGCAAGGCGGCCAATGCTAAGTGGAGGACGCAGGAGAGGGTGGGGGAGTGAAAAGGGGGGTGGGGGGTGGTTGGGTACAGTCCGGAAATTAGACCACGGGCGGTTGCGGTCCCTTGGGAATATTAACTGCTGACCTGGATCGCAATCCTGAATTCCACCGTTGGAAAGCACAAGGCTGCTCATCATTGCCAGTCACATACATGTAGATGTATAGAGCACCGCTGGCTCGACCGAAACGAAATATTAGTATTTTATGCCACTTTTGAGCACAGACTTGTTGTTCCCGCAGCTCAGCGTGCTATGGGAAGTTCCGTCTTTTAACGTATTGAACCAACATGTGTCGTAGCCTATTATTTCAAAGGCCCAGTGCCGTAACAAGGGCACGTAACGATGGGGGGGGGGGAGGGCACCTATTGTAGAGAAAAAGAGGGGGTGGTGTCCATCACCACGTGTCCATCACCACGTGTTCACAAACCAGGTGTCCATCACCACGTGTCCATCACCACGTGTCTACAACCACGTGTCCATCACCACGTGTTCATCACTACGTGTCCATCACCACGTGTTCATCACGTGGTCTGTGAACACGTGTTTTCGACCACGTTTCTAAGAGCAGTCTTATAGCATATGTAAATCCTTACAGACAAGAATAATATATAATCGTCCACGGAAAGTTATAAACACTAGGGGTCCAACGTAATAATAAGCACTTTAGACCCAATATCGGACAACTGATTCACAGTTGACCCATAATTACAATAGCATGATCCGGAGTATCAACAATATAACAATTTAAGGCCATGATAGTAAACATTTGACACAGTCTATATAGTTTCCCACAAACAAAATGATTGGTATGTTGGATAATTTTGGTTATTCAGGAGGCTTTAACCACTTTTGGTCATACCGCGTCGATGGGAGAAGGAAGGGAGACTGGAGCCATGTCTCCGGGGGTAACCCCTACTCTTTACGAAGAAAGACATGTCATCTTTATCCTGTGACCACACAGACATGGCCACAGCAGGGCTCTAAACCATCGATCCACGTGCCGTTAGGCCGTTGGCCAGAGCACTCAATGCGAGCGCTCTAGCCCACTGAGCTATCGCGCCGGCCCACAGAGAAAATGAAATGAGTGGATGTTATATAGCTCTTTTGTGCACACGAGGATTAAACTGTGCCGGAAATCCCGAACGCAGTTTAGCCGACTACGGGGCTTAGTCATGTAAATGATTTTAGCCGACTATGGCCCCGTAGCCGACTAGCCTATGTACGTGAAGTAGGCCGCAGAGCCAAGGAACCTCCCGGAACAATGCCGGATGAGCTGATGAAACATGCACACGATGAGGTGCCCGGGCCCGGATTCGAACCCGGAACCTATTGATCTGAGGTCTAGCCTCACAGACAAGAAAAACATACTATAATAGATTGTCCACAGACAAGAATAAAATACTATAGATTGTCCACAGACAAGAAAAACACAGTATAGCTGGCCACAGTCAAGAAACACATACTATAATAGCTGGCCACAGACAAGAAAAACACAGTATAGCTGGCCACAGTCAAGAAACACATACTATAATAGCTGGCCACAGACAAGAAAAACACAGTATAGCTGACCACAGTCAAGAAACACATACTATAATAGCTGGCCACAGACAAGAAAAACACAGTATAGCTGGCCACAGTCAAGAAACACATACTATAATAGCTGGCCACAGACAAGAAAAACACACTATTGCTGGCCACACACATGGCGACATCGGTTCTCACCTAGGAGGCTGTTCTCCCAGGCGAAGTTATTCTCGTGGAACCAGTTACAGTAGTACTGGTTGTAGTTCTCGCCGCCCTGGGCCGAGAAGGCGTGGTCGGAGCAGCGCCCCCACAGCCCCTCCGACGCTAACTCGTTGATCTTAAACACCCAAAAGGGCGCGAAGAAGCTCGCCGTGGCCGCCAAGAAACCCAGGAACTGGAACACGTAGGCGACCACGTGGAAGCCGGACGCTCCCATGCTCATGGTGAAGGTCGAGAGCTCAAGGTCAAGATCAAGGTGGGGGTTGTATACGAAATGTCGCGGGTTGACGCTTGAAGGGTTATTCCATCAATCGGCGTTGATTAAATTGACGAAGGTGTCATGTGGGTTCACAATTTTTGGGCATCGGGACCTGGAAAAGAGGCGATATATTAAATGGTTATATAATACATTGTTAACAATGGTCATTGTCATTCCTAACATAAAGCGTTTATTGGGTTATATGTCAACGATTAAATGCAGAAATATTGACGGAGACAACCGATCCCGCCTTCCTCTGTCCTAGATAACACACCAGAGGGCGCCACCAACACCCCGCCTCCCTCTGTCCTAGTTAACACACCAGAGGGCGCCACCAACACCCCGCCTCCCTCTGTCCTAGATAACACACCAGAGGGCGCTACCAACACACCGCATCCGTCTGTCCTAGATAACACACCAGAGGGCGCCACCAACACCCCGCCTCCCTCTGTCCTAGTTAACACACCAGCGGGCGCCACCAACACCCCGCCTCCCTCTGTCCTAGATAACACACCAGAGGGCGCTACCAACACCCCGCCTCCCTCTGTCCTAGATAACACGCCAGAGGGCGCTACCAACACCCCGCCTCCCTCTCTCCTAGATAACACGCCAGAGGGCGCCACCAACACCCCGCCTCCCTCTGTCCTAGATAACACGCCAGAGGGCGCCACCAACACCCCGCCTCCCTCTGTCCTA
Source organism: Arenicola marina (assembly GCA_964019135.1). Lineage (NCBI taxonomy): Eukaryota > Metazoa > Annelida > Polychaeta > Arenicolidae > Arenicola > Arenicola marina. The sequence goes on along the minus strand of OZ025256.1, from coordinate 12,542,462 downwards.
GATAACACACCAGAGGGCGCCACCAACGCCCCACCTGTCTCTGTCCTAGATAACACACCAGAGGGCGCCACCAACACCCCGCCTCCCTCTGTCCTAGATAACACACCAGAGGGCGCCACCAACACCCCGCCTCCCTCTGTCCTAGATAACACACCAGAGGGCGCTACCAAAAGCCCGCATCCTTCTGTCCTAGATAACACGCCAGAGGGCGCTACCAACACCCCGCCTCCCTCTGTCCTAGATAACACACCAGAGGGCGCCACCAACACCCCGCCTCCCTCTGTCCTAGCTAACACACCAGAGGGCGCTACCAACACCCCGCCTCCCTCTGTCCTAGATAACACACCAGAGGGCGCCACCAACACCCCGCCTCCCTCTGTCCTAAATAACACACCAGAGGGCGCCACCAACACCCCGCCTCCCTCTGTCCTATATAACACACCAGAGGGCGCCACCAACACCCCGCCTCCCTCTGTCCTAGATAACACGCCAGAGGGCGCTACCAACACCCCGCCTCCCTCTGTCCTAGATAACACACCAGAGGGCGCCACCAACACCCCGCCTGCCTGTCCTAGATAACAAACCAGAGGGCGCTACCAACACGCCGCCCCCCTCTGTCCTAGATAACACACTAGAGGGCGCCATCAACACCCTCTGTCCTAGATAACACACCAGAGGGCGCCACCAACACCACGCCCCCCCCCTAGATAACACACCAGAGGGCGCCACCAACACCCCGCCTCCCTCTGTCCTAGATACCACACCAGAGGGCGCCACCAACACCCCGCTTCCCTCTGTCCTAGATAGCACACCAGAGGGCGCTACCAACACCCCGCCTCCCTCTGTCCTAGATAGCACACCAGAGGGCGCCACCAACACCCCGCCTCCCTCTGTCCTAGATAACACACCAGAGGGCGCCACCCAGAGTGCCCTTCCCGCTCGAAGACTTGCAACAGGCCTAAGTAAATATTACCTAAAATAGAAAAAAATTATGATATCTTTTAGAACAGGATATAATCTTAAAAATAATGTTGGCGTCGCCCAGTATAATGGCCCGTTATGGCATCCCACAGGCGTCACCATACATGGCGCCTTGGAAAGGGAGCCATCCTCGGTCCATCCCACTTATAACGGAGCAGTGATCCTTTCAATGGGCTCCAGACTGGCTGGACGGAAGGCACCGGGTGGGGGAAAGGCACGGGAGGGAGTGGGGTCGGGGAGGCACGGGGGTCGGGGGGGGGGGGCACGGGCGGGTAGGCGGGGGAGGCACAGGAGGGGCTGGTGGCGGGAAGACACGGGAGGGGGAGGCACGGGGGTTGGGAATGGGCTGGGGGCGGAGAGACACGGGAGGGGGTGGAGCTGAGGGGGCACGGGATGGAGGGTGGGGGCTGTGAGGCGCGGAGACACAGGATGGGTGGGGCAGGGATGCACAAGGTTACTCGGGGGTGGCGAAGAACTCAGTGGGGGGTGGGTAAGTCCCCGAGGGGGTAGGAACGGGAACGGAGGGTGGGGGTGTGGGTGGGGGGTGAGCGGAGGCAGCAGGGTATATTGTGGCGCGCGATGGTGGCGATTCTACCGTTGAAGCCCTGTACCTGAGTCAAACTGTCCCAGAGAGCGTACCTGTCTCATATCGATTTGCTCCCCGAGGCCAGCCACTCCGACATGGCTTGCCAGCACTTCGCTGGGCCCGCCTCTCAGTACCTGCTGTGGTTTGGTGGCGCAGCGCTCAGGTAAAACCCTCGCAACCATTGCAGGAGACCAGAGACCCGCCCGCAACACTGGCCCGCCCACCACAGGCTGCTGCAACGGCGACAGCCTTACACATAACTGTATGATTATGACTCACAACTGAGTACAAGTTACCGTGTAAGGCAACACAGCGGGCTTAACAACATAGCAATTGAACAACGCTTCCTGCTAACTTTGTTATGGTCATATGATGATATTACAAACGTCGACTGGTCTGGACTCCAATCAGTCCAATCAAACGACACATGCCTCATATATATACATATATTCACCCAGAGCTAGCCAACAATATAGAGATACAACACAATGAAATACAGGCCTACGTAAATAACTTACGAGTACTTTCAGGTACGAATCTCGTCCACCACAACGGGCCGATTCAGTTCAGGTTTTATTGCTGAGGACGCCTTCCGGTGTACGCTGGGAGACAGACAGACAGAAGCACAGGTGTGTTGTTTGTGTACACCGCGAGCCGCCGTACACTCTCTCCGCGTATACATACAGCTCGCTGCGCAGGCTGAGCTCATAGCACGGCGCTCGACTGACAAAGCGTGACGGGCCAATTACGGCGCGGACCCCTGAATGCCTCCCCCGCCGCCCTGCTTCGCCCCCCTCCCCCGCCCCCTCTCAACGCACGCAGTCTCCTCGGTCAACACAAGCTTTGAACCCATGCGGCGGTGAATCGGCTAACGACCGATTCTAGTTATACATCTGCTATATATATATATATTGGTCGTTAAAGTTCTACAGACAGTTGTTTCACCCCAAAACCATGCCAGGATCTATATTTGTTAAATATTATGGCCTGATGATTAGAGCAAAAATTATTACCACTTATTATCACTTAATTGTCTCTGAAATTCATTGCCTGGAGCCCGCTCAACAGCCCTAAAATGGTGTGATTAACCAGATTACTACACACAAATATGTGACGTAGTACACGTGGCTTCCAACAGTAAGTGGCAAAGCAGGTTTTTTGCTGGTAGATTTACAACGAAAATTTTGAGCAAATGTTAAAGTTGTGTTAAAGCAATATACTTACATCTTTGATTTTTTACATTTTAGAATCAAGACTAAAAGTATCTCAACATTATGTTGCATGTCTAATATCTCTGAGAATCTGTAAAACAACAATTTCAACATAAAACTGCGCAGTTTATTTACATCGCGCTCGGACGTGATAGCGAGCCGCGGTCGACATCACACACAAAATACCGAACAGCGAACAGGCGGGCAGGGATATAAAGCCGGCCACTAACTTCTGCTCCGGTGACCAAATAGCTTCTCTCCGGATAGCCCACAGGCTTTCAGGATTTAAATTTAGGACATAATATACTTATTTGACATGGGGATGAGGTTGGTAATACAAAAAATTACAGAATATATTGCTGTAAATGTAAACGACGACCTTTCACTATTAAATCATATGGTGATATATGTTTAAATAGCTTTAAAGTTTCAAAATGAAACGGTGAAATACAACGACTTATGCTGCTGTATGTTGCTTATAATACATATTATTCGATTCATAAATTGAGAATTTACAGGCACCAGATAATACATAACAATAATTGAATATGTTTTAATGCCAATGCGCGTCCTTGAGCAACGGCCACAGCAGGCCTTTTTAATGTTTGAAATGAAATGCAATGAATTGCTGTTTTATGCCGCTTTTGTGCGCAAAACGGATAAATTGGACCAAAGAAAATTAATGGTAAATGGACCAAACATGCCTCATACTAGGTGCATATATATAGGTCCGGATTCTAACTCAGGATCTGCTGGGTCTCAGGGTCTCACTGCATCGGGGGGGGGGGGGGGGAGGGGGGGAGGGGGGGCACACCCTCTCCTGCCCCCCTTCTTTAATCACTGCGCCAGTGAGCACTCCCCCTCACCCCCTGACCCCCCTTCTCTCTGGCCGATACACCAGCTATGTGGTGCTCGAGCCGTACGGTCGTCACTTTCTAAAGAAAAAGTCTCGATCGTAATCTAAGACAAAGAGATTGGTTACATTGTTTATCATGTGAGAACCCCGGTGAGAACGCTATTTAAAATAATTAGATCTAAGTAGAACCTTTCAAATATCCCATGGAAACAAAAATAAAAATACAAATTGTCAAAAAGCAGAAAAATGAACGATCTGTTTTTCTGTATGTCTGACAGTAAGTCTAGCCAGATCTATTTAGTAGTATCCACCCGCTCATGGGGCCTTTAGTCTCCGTTGAGAGTACCACCCCTTGCGAAGAATTAAAGATATGGGGTCTTTATCCTGCACAAACTCGCACAATTGGGGCTCGTACCACGCACCAGCCGCCCGGTTTTTTGTCGTGCGGCGCCGAGGCATGCTATATTTGCCAACCGGAGAATACCTGAACGAGCTAGGCGACCACGGGGTGACCTCAGAAACGTATTTTTGCGAGGTTTACATTGATCAGATTATGCAGTTATTGTAGATTTTACCGTTTGCCGTGTACATATCGTAAAGCATGTATTTAGCTTAACGAATAACACTACTTAGAACACAACACAACAATATATTTCGTAATTTCATGTAAGAAATTGTATTGATGACCAATTGCTATAGATCTATGACCAGCTTTAAACTTGATTGAACGTATATTTTACCTATTTAAGTGCAAAATTCGTCAAGAAAATAAATAACAATTAATCATTTCGTTATGTAATTAAGGGCCTAATTAATCTCTCATTTTTGTGTTTCTCTGCATGTGATTATGAGTCCACATATTAATGAACGTTAAACAGCTAAGCCATCATTTTAGAAAAGAATATAGTTTAGAAAATAGAAACATAAACACATCATTTTTATAGAAACTCTCGAAGATATTTCAATTTAGCTGAGCTTACCACTTTTCACATTTCCATCTTCCACGCTAGCAAGAAGTAAGCTCAATTATAAGTTAGTTGTGTTTCCGTTTACTGCTCGGTTTTGTCACTTTCTGACATCAAACCAACCGATTGTATTATTTACGCCATAGCAGTGTGTGATATCGTACGATACTTTTGACCAGCACTGTGAAGCTTAATATAGTAACAGACGGTATTCCCCGCATTGCACCAGGCCCTGGTAATGGCAGCCTCGCTTTGATTGAAACGTTTCGTCCAATGGGGATGCTCGAAAGCCGTGAGGCGGGAAGGCATTACAGGCAGCAGACGATTGCGACACCAACAGCAAGAGTTGCGATGGCGATTCGGTAAGAGGCGTAAAAATATACCGATGTTAGGCTTTAAAAGCGAGGAGACCAGCAAGCTGAGGACGCACTTAAACTAAGCGGATCCACTCCTAGGCTTGAATATACACATAGGATAGAGACATTCATCAGCGTTTTCAAGAAGGTCAGTAACACATATGGGGGCCCTCACATATTATATATCAGCCAACTACCTGCGTTTGTGTAGAGGTCCAGATCCCGGGGGAGGGGGGCACTACATATTAGTGGGGGGGGGGGGGGGGGGGTGCATATTGTTAGGTATATGCATATGTGCCGCCCAAACGACCATTTTTTCGCCTTACCCTCTCATTTCCCGGACCAAAGACTTGCAATTTTTTGTCGATGTACCTTAGGGCATCTGAGACTGACGTTTTAACCCAAAAAGCCTCTCTCAATGACCACAAACTCGTCCACTTTTCTCTCGTTCGTAATGTACCCCCCCACCCCCACCCCCATCCCTCCGGGGCGGCCTAGCTGCGTTGGAATTGCCCTACAGTGGCCTACAGTGATACAGATGGTATGCCTACCCTTGACAGCTTAAAGTTCTGAGCTTAAAATGAACACGATTATTTTAGGCCAATGTCATGCATAAGACAACCCTTCTCTCCCCCTGGCCACAGAGACGCACCCCCGGGGGTCCGTGAACATCTGATTCGCCTACAGGTGCCTGCCAGTCGGCTTTGTTTTGTGAGAGGGGAAGGCTTGAGACAGAACTGTGTATTCCACGGTCCCGTTATGACATGGTGCGCAGACTAGTTACCCATGTTGGTCGCCTGACTTATGGCATGGAAAATCTGGCTATATGTGGCCCGGATTGGTGATATCATTATCATTTACTGGCGGCACATGGGATTTGGCTAGGAAAAACACAGAGAAACACAATAAAACAAGGGTAGATCCAGGGGGTGGTGGGGGGGTGGGGGTCAGGGTGGCCGGACATCCCTTTTTGAGGAAGAACGCCGTTTTTCAATGCAAAATTTAGGCCATCTGAGGCGTGTTTTGAGGAAGAACACTATTTGAGGAGGCGTGACCCCCCCCCCCCCCCCGGTCACAAGTTTTCACAGTGGACCCCTCGATCGCAATATTGTTCACAGCCCCCCCTTTTCAAATTCTCCGCCCCTGAGTAGACCGACATGTAGGTAAACCTCTGAACAATTAGATGCGATAAATATGCCGGTAGGACCGTTCCTTTAAATTCTTTTCCAGTTATAAACGTTTAATTTATCTTTGCTTGCAGGTATTACAAACAAAATGCCTGGTGATAGACAAATCCGGTACGCTGGAGCGGTTCGCGCTCCTGCAATGGCGGCCAAAAACCGGCGAAAATGTCACGGACCCGCGACCACACAGAGCAGACGACACGGGCGTTCGTCTGCGGCGCGCGAGACTCTCGCTGGACCTCGCGCTACACCCGACACGGCCGAGAGGTACCTCAGGGATGGGCCCTTCACCCAGGAACGCTGGGAGAAATTCCTGCGGCTCTGCGAAGAGAATGGTCTGACGGAACAAGGTCTTGTCGTTCAAGGGTTCGTTATAAGCTCCAACCTGGACATCTTCACGGGCCGGCAGGCGGCTCCAGAGAGCGGGGTCTTAACGGCATTGCAGGCTGAGTTCTGTCACACGTCCGGAGATATGGCGACCCTGGTGGATATCTACTATGAATGGGAGGGTCGATTGAAAGGTGAAGGCCGCGAGGCAACATCAGAGTGGAGTACGAAAAACTTTCTGAATGAACCAACTCTGTACAGAATCAAAAACTGGAAAGACGACCACGTGGTCCTGAAGGCGGAGGTCACTAAAGCCAAACAGAGGTTCGGCCAGCGCGTCAGCGACTTGCTGGTGGAGGCGTCTATGGGGGACTTGTGTCTATATCGCGGACACGACACCTTGGGGTATTATAACCTCAAGTCAGAGGAAAACCTGCAAATTTGTCCTCAATCCACAACTCACAGTCTTCTGCAGAAACCGCGGCTCGCTCTGTTGATACCACGCCCTGGGCATGTCCATGCGCATGCGCACAAGCAGAAGATGTTTTGCCATTATGTGGTCGCTCTAGACGAAAGACGAGCGGAAGTGATGCTCAGAGAATGTGACGTCCGCCTTACAGACATCTTCCAGAGCAATATCACGGTGGAGCGAATAGAAGGCCTGGCTTCTCTGGGTACGCAAGGGATGTCACGACTGGAGGGCGGCATCCTCGAGGGGCTTCAGGCTCTGAGCCACGGCACACCAGTCGTGGTGGACCGCCGAGTGACTGGCAGATCGGGGGCGATAGTCGTCTTCGCCAACAGCCAGCACCACGACGCCATGCGAGAACAACTCAACAAGCGCATCTCAGCGACGAGACAAAGCGAGAGGGACGATACGGCCGAGTTCGGTTATCCGCACATGTGTTCGGATTTCCGCTTGGTGATAGGCGCTGGCGGCGAGGTCGTGGAAACCCTCTTCCCGGGACAACCCTCCCGCCCCAACGCGGCGAAGGACATCACGCTACACGCGGATGATAATGTGTCCTTCCGCAATGACGTCACGATTGAGATCTCCATGGGTGACCTGAGAAGCCTGTCGCCTTGCCAACAACAGATAAACCCCGGCCATTCAGTGTCCATGGCTCCGCGTGAATTCGACGCCGTTGCTAAGACGCGAGCGGTTGTGAAGCGGCTCCTTTGGGACGTGAACGAGCGGCTGTGGCGTATAGAGGGTTGTGAGCGTGATGAGTCGTCCCCCGCCACGACGCTGGTGATCCTGAGATTCCTGGATCACGTGAGCTCGACCAGAGCTCTGGCGCTGATCGAGGAGGGTCGTCAAGCCGGCATCCCGATCGCCGTCCTCAACGAGGCCAACATCCGCGTCCAGATGACGAGCTTCCAGATCCATGTCAGCGCCAGGGTCTACCCAATGCTGGAACAAGCGCTTCACATTAAGCTGGACAACATGCGGCGCTCGCCTAAACACCGAGTTGAGTATAAAGTGATGGAGGACGGAGGGGGCGGTTGTCTGGTGCAAGTCTGCGCCGCGTCCGTGGGCGCTGCCGCCGAGCTTCAGCAACGATTCCGCGACCTTCTGGAACCGAGCAAAGTCACGGTAAAGAAATATATGGCACGCCATCTGGCGACATCGCCCGGCCTGGCGTTCCTGGATCGCGTTGCGGATGACACGTCCACCTACGTACTCCTTCCGCCCTTCAGCGGCTCGCTGTTGGTTTACGGCGCTCGAAAAGCCAAACTTGAGTGTCAGTCACAGCTACGCGCGTACTGCGATGTGAGCAGCGGGTCGCTTCACGGCTCCTGCTGGCATTCGTTGGGACGCATGCACAAAGACCTCCCCGCGGACGTCATGTCAAGGATCATGAAGACTGTCGCGGAAACAAATAGTTCTCCAGACCTGGAGTTAATGTTCTTTCCGCAAAAGGGGGAGGTGTTTAGTAAGGGACTTTCGGAAGATCGCGCTAAGAAACAAATAGTTCTTAATGAGCATGCGCGAAGTTGGATGAAGAAATGTGGTGACTTAGGCGACAGCCTCTGGGAGGAGGATGCTAGCGAGTGTTCTGCCTGTTTATCGCCCATAGGCGACACGACCTTCACCTTGGGAGGCTGCGGTCACACGTTCTGCTTGGACTGTCTGTCGACCCAGCTCCGCACCGCCGTTCGGAACACCCAGTGGCCCCTGCACTGTGCACATTGCGACCTGCCCTTCACCCTCTCTGACGTCACCGACATCTGCGGCCGGCTGCGTATCTTCCACCTCGACAGGTTGCTTCAGACCGCCTTGCGACGCTTCGTGATGAGTCACAGCACACAATTCCGCCACTGTCAGAAGAGGCTGTGCGAAGGTATATTCCGCCTCGGGGACTCTTCCGGCGACGCCAGTCTCTGCTCTGTGTGCTCGCGGAAGGTCTGTCCGCTCTGCTTCGAGCGCTTCCATCGGGGAATGAACTGCGAGGAGTACCGCGACTCCTTTCTCTCTATCGATCACTGGATGTCGGAAAACCAAGCGACGCGGAAGCAATGTTCCAACTGCAACGTGGGTATCGAGAAGGTGGAAGGCTGTAACAATGTCCGCTGCGTCTTTTGTCAGAAGAATCTGTGTTGGGTGTGCTTGGCGATCTTCAGCACTGCCCGAGAGTGTTACAATCATATGAACTCATCGGGCCACTGGGCGAACCCGGCGTGAGAAGACACAGAATCGTGCAGACTTGTGTTCATATACAGACAAAGACGAACCGGGCTTCAAACAGACGTTGCAGGATGATGATGAACATTGAGGCGCTATTGCGCTCCCGTTGGCGTGCAATACCATTAATAATATATAGTATACAGTGCAACTAATTTTTAACATACCTGAATTGCTAAAGCATTCAGTGGCTTCAAAGGTGAAACATGTATCATTTTATGCATCCGTTAGAATGGTTCGTAAGATTTTGTTTAAGGCTATTGGTCAATTTGCTTTAAAATACTTTGATCTCCTGGGCGTTTAGTGCCTTGCTGAGATGTTGCCCGTGTAGAGGTCCTTAATTGTCTACCCGGTGAGTTGTCTTTCCAGCCTGAGTGCCAATCTTGCCGTTAATCACTTGTTGTGTTGTATGTGTTGTGAACATGCGATGGAATAAACCTTTCATACAGTCTATACAGACGTCGGCGCTTTTCAGTTTTTATGCTATGCATATAATTATCAATGTCTCATTGATGTTGTCACGATCACAATATTTTATTGTTCAATTACCCACACAAGTTACTCGTTCTATATATTTACAATATACCGAATACTAAATCAATAAGAGGAAGAGGAATCATTAGTAAGAGCTGACTAAAAGTTAGAAATGCTGAAGAAGATAGAGTGGCATAATGAGATATCAAGTTCAAAGGACCTTCACGCCATTATCAGATTATGACCCTCACCTACCGTGTCACAATGGAATCACCCAGGCGGGGACTTGCATCCTCTGAAGACCATGAACAACTTTTGGGAGAGATGTCTCAACGTTGTGGGGGTGGTGGAAGGGGGGAGGGGGCGCAACGGACATCATCTAGTACATTGACCGCAACAAATGTCGATATTGATGCATTAAGATCAATACTCGAGTGATAACTGCAGAAGCAAGAGCTGAATTTGACGCTTTGCGAAGTTCATTAATCTATTTCTTTTCATATTAATTGCACTTTTTTTTCGACAAAATCCCTGTAAAAGCGTTCGTCAACGAAGCAATACTTAGGTCCGGCTTGTTTATTTCTGGGAGCATGTCATCTGAGCGCAATAGACCGATCCAGGCTAGCTGCCAAGCATTCACTGACGTCAATGTGGCTTTTATCCATCCAATCAGGTAAGGAGGAAGTGTTGGTTCGTTGTTCAGAAAACACGAGGCGTTAGTGGGGTGGATTCTGAACAACGAAATCAACAAATTTGGAGTGTTTTCTCTTATTTAAAACAGGTCACCTATTGGAAATAGACCGATCCCGGCGTCAATCATTCGCTGACGTCACTCTTGCTTTTATCCAATCATGTGTTGAAAAAGGTCTTTCACGTGGGTTATGTCGGACAAACAAGTCGGATGAATAAAGCATGTCTGAAAATGACAACTTTGTTGCCAGTTTCAGAGATGAGTACTGCTCACTTGTACCAATTTCATATTCACGATTGAGGAAAATGTCCAGCGTCCACGTCCAGAGTCCAGCGTGGGTGGGGCTAAGTGTCGGAGTGTGCATCAGTCTATTTTAGAAAATGGAGTCAAGGGTGGATGGGGCTTAGTGTCGGAGTGTGCATCAGTCTATTTTAGACTTCCCATCAGTCCACATGTCTGAGTCATAATAGTGCCATCAAGTCCCCCTCCCCTATATGAGTTCATTTTTCCGGTCGTTGTTCCTTGTGAAGGCGAAACATTGGTTCAGCATAGCTCACGTATTACTCACGCCTTACGTTTACTACAAATATAATACATTTCTTGAGCTCTATCATTTCTTCAATACATATCACCTTGAGACGACATTGACTCGTTATTGCGGATGTTCGAATGACACTACTGTGGTCTTTGTGAAAATCCCCGGATAGGAGCCAAATACAACCCTGGGGTTGCGTTGCTTATGGGTGTCGACCGCGTGCGCACAACTTCGGCAACGACTAGTAAGGATTTGAACTTGGCGGCTTGGTCAAGGACGCGTACAATATTGAAACAATATTGAAACAAAACAATATTGAAAAAATATTGAAACGGAAGTGGTTCGCCCCGATCAAGAGCAGTCCCGCATGATAATATGACACTCTGGACTACGATTCTTCTCAAATAAGTGGGGATAACCCCTAAATATCGATGCTTTATAATTATCTTTTATTTATCAATATTCTACACCATTTAGATTGTGCTGCTATTTCCAAAGTATAATTATTTACTGGATATGCCCGCAACAAATGAAAATAGTTTGCGGTGACCAATGTCGTTGCATAGCGAGCTCCGAGTGACCAAAAATGTTTGCGGCGGTCGACCGTGCTCGGCAACTCAACCCAGAACCAGTGAGGATATGACCAATGAATGTGGCTTGTCTGTCATTTCTTTTCTTGTGTTACTGGAGCGGGTTATCCAGATTCCTAGGAAAGAGGCTAGACCCTCGATACGCGTTGGATATACTCTGGTACACGTTTCATTGCCACCACCATCTACACCCATCCCCAGTTCGGCGTGGGATTCTTCTCGCGGAAAGGAGACACAGAGCGACCATAGTCAATGACAGATAACATATGGACCAACTCTCTCTGACCGCGTGATCAATCAAAATAACATTGTTCGTGGTTTAAATTTAATTGATTTGGTGTGTAATGCCTGATTTCGGGCCCATGATCTATGTGCCGTGGAGGAAGGGGGGTGGGCGGAAGGGGGGTGGGCGGAAGGGGGGGGGGGGGTGCTCACTAGACCGCAGATGAATAGGTCCGGGTTCGAATCCTGGTCACTGGGGCATATTTTATCCATTCATCCTTCATCGTCGTGTGCACGAAAGCGGCATCAAACACCAACTCATTCCACTTTTTATTGGCCGTGGGTATACACCTTGGTGACGGAGAAGAAGATGTACTTTTCTACTCATGTAATAAGTGAGCAACATTTGACGACCAGCCTCGGGTGGAACAAAGGCGACTCATAAAAGTGTTGATCCGCAGATAAGAATCAACACTTGTAACAAACGAATGACGTCATAGCAATGTTTTAATGTGCCAAAGAAAGGTCTTTCAGGTGCGTTAGGTCAGACAAACAAGTCAGAAAAGCAGAGCAGCATTTCAATGAGTATTTCTGATTTGTACCTACCATCACCTTGTCAACTTTCATACTCACGATGAACGACTCAAGCGTGCACGGGGCTTAGCTCGGAGTGTGGAACGGCTCGTAGGGATCTGTAAGGGGTAAATGGTGACACGCGACACAGACATATTTGAAAATTCGACATTGACCCGACACTGGGGATCTGAAAAAGCGACATAGACACGGATTAATGAAAAAAAACGGCACTTTGAGAAATGATGAAAATTTTACACGGAGAATTGTGAAAAATCGACACTGGACACTGGACCCCCTCCACCCCCCACCCCTTCCAGACCCCTACTCATGCGTGGGCGGGGTTTGGTGTCGAATTTTGCGTCGGTCCATTTGGGCAATGCTGTCACAAGACTGGCAAGTTTTGGTGCACGGGCGTATACATCTGTCGATGGGGTGTACATTTTCCTCATAGTTACGTTCAATCCAAAGAACAAAGAAAATCTGAGTCTCCAGTATTTAAATTGGTAGGTGCAAACAATAAGTGGAAACAGATATTCACCCCTATTATTTAGAGCGTTATAATGTAAGAGAATAGAAACACAAAAATAAAATAAGCTAAAGTTGCTTTGGCGTGGCACAAACTGTTTAAGGGTATTCAATAAAATATGAGAAGGTCAGGAAAGTTTGAAAAAGGTCCATCGCTAACTGACGTTGGATAAAATGCGGCAGTTGACCTTAAATTATATTCTATTTTCGTATATTGTTTGGTCTGTGATGCAGTAGCGTTGAAAATCGTACGGTTGGGGGTCGGGTGTTGGGGATGGGGGTGGGGTGAGGGTTGAATATATGACAGTCCTCTTCATCTATCTATAAATCCCCGGTTACCAGGGAGGTGTAGACATACATAATGCCAACAGGGGGTACGAACTTCGGTCGACGGTACTTAACCTTATTTACAACAGACGCATCGTTCGATCTTTGGACCAGCGTATGGAGCTGATAACGCGTCTGTCACATGAGGTCCAGCTCCACTAGTTGTTAATATACCGCCAGGCGACCCTCCAGCTTGGTGGCCACACAGTGCAACTCGCTGCGCCACACGACATGCAGATGCCAGTCACGTAAAGCAATAATAATGTTATTTCACTGATACGTGCAATGTAATCGGCTAGCTGCTTGTATCTGAAGCCTCACGCCCATATCGTGACGTCAGAAGAGGGACAGTAACTGGCAGTAAATAGCTACATTTAAGACGTATGTTTGGATATCTCAGATAACACACACATCGGATATTCACCTAAAATTCGCCAAGAGAGAGTGGATTATGAAGCCTACTTGAGGCTCATCTCTGGGTTCCTTATATCATTATTAAACTCTTCCACCGATCTGATCCAACACATTAAGCGACTTCCGGCGATGGCGCGTGATATCCATTATGGCGTCACGAACGCGACGCCCGCCCGACGCAAACCTCCGTGTGACGTCACATGGCTGGCGGCGATGGGCTGTCACGTGACGGCCTTGACCTTCTGTCTGGTCAGCGTGGCCACCGGGCCGTGGCTGCAGGGCGACATAACGGAAGGTCACGTGACTCTGGGTGTGTGGGAGGCGTGTCTGGACTCGCAGTGTATGCCGATCTTGTCGGAGGAAAAGCTTCTGGATGTCATTGGACGTAAGTAGCAAGGGTCGGCCTACGACTATCAGCGTGAAAGTGTCCGACGCACGATTCGGGGTCGGGATAAATGCATACAATCGTAGGCCTAGATACGGGGGATAATTACGGGCGCACCATTTCATATCTGTGGGGGGGGGGGGGCCTAGAAATAAATGACCATGCAATTTTTTTATTTTTCACAAATTTATTGACATTTTATTTATTTTTTTGGATCTTTGTCATCAAATTATTTATTTCTTTAGACACCAATAAGAACATTTTACAAGGTATTTTTGGGGGGAATTATGAAAACAAGTTATTTTTGTTTCTAGCATCTGAAATGCAAACATTTTTTTCCCCAAATAGTCACAACAAACGTCGCAGGTCTTGAATGGGAGCCTACTTGGGCTATGTTACGTGCCATCAATCCCGTCTTACTATAGTGTGAACCATATATGCAGAAGGGAAAGGGGGGAGGTGGGGCGGGGGGGGGGGCTCTATCTATACTGCATAACTATTGGGATACAAGACATATGCAAAGCGTCTGCTATATGCAGGGAATTTCCCTGTTACGGGCTCAGATCAAAAGGTTAAACCCCTGACACTTGTAGATGGGGAATGTGCCAATCCTATATCACCGTCTCGGGGGGGGGGGGGGGGGGGGTTATTGGGGTGTTTTTAGTGATTTTAGTGATTTTAGTGTTGTATGTACACTACAAAATGTGCCAGCTGTTCTATTCAAAAGAAACCCCAAAGTAATAAACATTTCTATAGAGCAGATCAGTAGATGAAATGACGTCACATTTGGCTTCATATTGTGATCCTCCCAACGTGTGGGTTTTGTTGTTCATTTCGCTATGCGTCACATTACAGGATGGATCCAATGGGTTCAGGCGTTCGCCGCCAGTGGCGCTGCCTTACTCTGCCTGTCGCAGGTCATGTCCATCGCGGCCTTGACCTTTAAGCAGGAGCTGCGTACAGGCCGGAGCGGCGCCGTGATCGCCGGAGTGACGTCAGCAGGGGGTAGGTCCTCTTGTGGGGTGGGGGGGGGGGGGAGGGGCTGAATCCCTGGGCGTGGCGGGCGGCCCAGGATCCGTTTGTTACTTTAAAACTAAAACACCTATGGCTTGATTGAAACGCGTGATCTTGCAAAGTGATCTTGCAAAGCCTACGATATTATCGGATAAGAATTTAAGCTCCAATGTAGGCTTGTAATTACCCTGTATGACGTCACAGGTGCGAGACGTGAGGTAAGTGGTGACGTAAAATTGTTTTCAAACTCCTGATATTGCAAGTGATCGTTCCGTTTACCAAGAATGTAATATATATTTCTTGTGGTGATTAGAAGTAGGCTAGAGCCAAGCCGGATGTATAACAAACAATAGAGCGTACCTTAATCCTTGATCTTTTTCGCTATTGACTGACTATCAAGCTGGGGTATATATGGGATATTTGCAGGGGTCCTTTTCCTCACTGCGTTGCTGATCTTCGGGTTCAAGGTATGGCTGGTGATAGCGCCACACAGCGGCCATACTGTGCACTTTGGATCGTCACTGGTGGCCGGCTGGTTTGGAGTGTTCATGACGTCACTGGCAGTCCTGTTCTATATCCTGCATGCTACGTCACTGGCCAATCGCCGATTAAGTGGCTACATTGAACTGAAATAGTTTGACAGTTATCCATAATATGCTATAGTGAGATGTATCTAGGTAGAGGGTGCTGGCAGCTTATATAATCTTTGCATGATGCGTGAGCAGAAATTCAAAGCCTCGTTTTCAGACCGAGTTTACGACCGCTTGTATACATTTACAGTTTAAGACATTTTCAGGGGAAAGACTGTATTATAGATATGCATATATTTATGCATAACATAATTTTTTGCTTGAAATGTCGATATATTTTTATCACGAGATGATATCGTAGCGCCACGGGTGATTAGCGCCATCTCGCGAGTGGCTCCATCACTCGTCGAGGCCATCGTTGTTGCACAGTTAAAAGTGCTTAGTTTACGTGTATTGGGAATAAACTCGGAGAAGTGACGTTGTTGTTATCTGGCGTAGGACAAAGCTCTTAATATGGGGCCATAGTCGCACGAAGAGGAAGCAGGGTAGGCCTACCACCCAATTAATATAAGTAATATAGCCCCACCCACATCTTAATTACATTGGCCGCCTCCAATCAGCATGCCGCCGCCCCCCCCCCCCCCCTCCTCCCCCACCTTCAAAGCTCCCTGCCCCCTCCCATCTCTATCTACGTCACTGCTTTAGCGTACCAGGATTTACGTACATATAGGCACTGATCTCAGAAGTCAACAATTATGATTTAGGGATACATATGCAAGACGATTTGGTACGTATAGGCGGACTACATTACACGTGGGCATCGTTCAGTTTGCCTTTAACGGCTGGGCGCACTGTAATATAGCGGTATTTGCCTCGTCCACTGTGTCGAGTAAATGGTAGGCTTAATATTACTGGTGTTACCTCGGGCTCTTGTCAGGTCAGGTTCTACAATGTGAACATTTTTTAGACGGACACGGTGTCATGTGACCATTGCTTGAGGCTACGACCCGGTCACGTGAAGTACCCACAGTTGTGGCGGGTACTATATCTCTCTGTTGAATAATCGGGAAGGGGGGCGTGGGTGGGGGGGGGGGGGTTCTCGATGTCTCCAACTCAACGACTGCCGGTGACCACTGGTGACACCATATTGCCAGCCATAGCCGCCTTAACTCAATGTTCCGTGTATACCACCACCGTTAGTTACCATCATTGCGCTGTAGGTTGATGTCTACATTTCCCTGCTTTAAGTTCTGGTGCGACAGGCGCATCAAGGTTGTCATACAGCTTGGAACTTGATTGAATCGAGTGGCGTCGAACAGGACATTAATGGCCGCTCCGATGTCTCTGGCATACTGATCTGTCTTACACAGACACTAGTTTTATATATATATAACTAGTGTCTCTGTAAGTGTCCGTCTCTCGCAACGCTATAGAATCCTAAATACATCTATTGAGGGACGGTTTAGGCCAGCTTTGTGCACACGCGCTAGTGACCGTATAACTTCCTGGGCCAACGAGATGAAAGAGCAATAGTAATAACAACCGGTCGGGCAAGACCCGGGCGAGGCTCGAACCTGCGACCGGGACAGCACCTGACGACCAAGGCGGCTTCCGTTAATACCTTTATTGGGAGCAGCTTAACAATTAGTTCTCGATTAATTGACTGGACACATTTTTTCGGCGCCGTTGGTTCCCGCGTCTAAATGTTGACTTCAGTAACGGCTTTAACAGCTTTCGATGTATATTTTTGTTTTGGGTACGTGTTTGTCTTCTGCTTGATCTCAATGGGCGTCACCCGAAAAAATATTAAAGTCATCAAGATATGTCATTTATATGTGTGTAATAATTTGTTCCTTTGCTAAAATAAATGCTGTTGACTATGAATCTGAACATTTCTCATGTAGTAAGACCATCAAAATACACAACACACGGACTTTGTTTGGCCGTATGAATGATACACTGCTTACCATAGTACGACGCATATACATGAAGCATAGCTTCTCCAAAGAACCAGCCATACATAGATATCAAGGATTAAACACCGTGATATCAAACTGACATGCAACGAATCGTCTTGTACAAATGTGTGGCTTTACTTTTTAATTAAAAGTTGCTAAGCTTGTGTTGCCGGGCCAAAAAAGGAATGAAAATCTAGACTTGACAATGAATGCTAAAATCATATTACCTGGAAAAAAATTGGGCGAAGATTGCTCCACAAAATCAACATAAAAGTTACAAGCTCTTCAATATAACGGAAACATTCGCCAGGTGTCGCGCGAAGCATCCAATGACACAATTGTTATGGTATTATTTTTGTTACTGACAGAAGTCTTTTTTTATATTGTTTTTACTTTTATCATTTCAAAATGTTGTTTTGGGGCAAGAGACTTTAGGAAGCACAGGCTATAACCACTATCCTTGCTATAACCGCTCCACCCGTCCATCCCGGCACGCCCCCCCCCCCCTCCCCCCCCCCCCTCTGTAGCATGCGTCACAGGTAGACGTTAGACAGGTAGATGGGTAGACGGCGTCACAGGTAATGAGCTCAGTTTGCAGCCCCGTGAGCACCTGGACGTCAATACTTAATGGCAAGGGGGCCCGCCAGCGTGTTGTAAAGTCTCCGGTGACCCGCTCACCCAATAACATGCAATATTTAGCCTCAGACTGATGACATGGGGTAACTACATATGCCCATACCTATTACATATACACGCCCATAGCTGCATGCCTATACACAGCCAGTCACCCTCCCTCCCTCCCACACACCAAACCCCCCACCTCCACTCTCCCACCCTCCCTCCCACACACCAAACCCCCCACCCCCACACTCCCACCCTCCTTCGCCTCCCACACCCCAACCCCCAACTCTCCCACCCTCCCTCCCACACCCCAATCCCACCACCCTCCCTCGATCCAGTCTCATACATACCCACCCTCTCCCCTTGTATTGCTTAGACCTGTTTATGGTCGGCCTAGTGGTGACCGACATGTTCCGTTATCCCCCGCCCCCATTCCAACCCCCTATACCCTCTCACGCCCCCCCCCACTCCCCCACCCACCCTTCTCTCTTGATTGCAACCCGACACTGCACGTAACGAACGTCGTGGAAGTAACAGTAACCCATGAAGACTCCCCCTCCCCCTCCCCCGACCCCACCCTAAATCCCCCACCCTCTCCCCCCACCCCCATTGTCACACCTGCCGACCCCCGGGCCGCCCTAAACAGGAATTATCATATATAACCCATCGTCCTACCATGACTACCACCCTCATACCATGCCGGCTGCCGTGTCCGCCAAAGGCTTTCACCTCCACCACAGAATTATGGCGCTTTAAAAGGGATTACGGGTCTGACAGAGGTCGACAGGCATATAAAACATCGACCCGTGCTACGAGACTCAGTCTTTGAAATAGAGACCCCTGAGCGTTAGGGACCAGTGTTTAAAGACACAGCAGGAGTAGACTGACCGTCAGATTTTGATTGTATCAATTGGACTATATGTATGTGATATTTCGTTCTCGGGCGCCCGCTACAGACGGAGTATTAATTACGAATCCCAGAAGCATTTAGTGCCGATTGCGTGTACGAGAACCAGCGGAACCAGCTCATTTCGTCAATGACGTCACCCAAACGGGTTTCTTTCCACGTTGTCCGGCGAAACGAGGTGACGTCAGAGGCCGCGTGCGAGGTCAAGGTCAAGGTCGCGACCCCCCGCAGCGACGGTCACGTGTCCGGGACACCCCTGCTGGCGGAACTCTCGCCTGGGGAGGGCATGGCAGCGGGCGGGGGAGCCATGGGGTACGCGGGGGGCGCGAGGGCGGCGTCGCCACGTCACGGGGCGACCTCTGGCGGCGGCCTCGGCGTTCGGGACAGGAGCCCAGGAGACCTCAGCCTCGCGCGGCTGCGGAGGCCCAGCATCGAGATCAGCTGCAGCCCTGAGTTTGCTCAAGTGCTGACGGAGAGCGATATCACTGCAGGAGGCACCCGGGACATCTCAGTGTCTCCGCTGCCCACCTGGCGGCGCGACAATCATCTGCTATCGGCCGACTCATCCCAGCTGGCGTCTTCCTCCGAGAAGCTGTCCGGGGACATCCGACATACGGGTCCCGCGAAGCCTTTGAGTCCCGTCGTGGCGCCGGACGCCGGCCGGGGTGCGAGGAGTCCCCGAACCCGGCCTAACAACCAGGGGGGGCACCAGGCCGGGGTGGGCAACAACGGCAGCAGCAGCGCCAAGCCGCCTGGGCCTGTCGATAGGGGCACCGCTCGCCGCGCCCCCACGCGAGTGCCCCACATCACGGTGACCGCGGACCCCGATGCCCAGAGCGACGATCCGGACAGCGTGTCCAGCGCCAGCACGGACGACCTGAGTCCGCTTCCGTCCGGGCGCGACCTCCAGGCCCGACGGCGGTCCAACCCCAGTCCGCTCTCCCCAGCGAGTGGCTCCCCCGGGCGGCGGCAGTCTCGGTCCCTCCTCCAGCCGGGAGTGACGACGCTGGGGAACGCGCAGAAAGCACGTGACGAGCGTCTCTGCAATTCGACGTCCCCGAGCCCGGATCGGCGCCGGACGTCACTCACCAGCCGACGGCTGTCCCGCTCCGAGCCTCGCTTTGAGGAATTCCTACAAATGGCGGCGGAGCCGGAGTGTCCCAGCGCCGAGGACGTCACCATACAGTTCCAGGAGCTTGAGAACTGCCGCTACCTGAGGACGTCCGGCCGGCCGTGCGACCGAGAACTCACCACGGACGAGATCTTCGGCAAGGAAAAGACGTGAGATGTTGAATCGAAATCCCGCCAGAGGGAGGCAGTGTCGTTCCGCTAGCCATAGGACTATATTGAGAGCTACACACACGTCACATGACTTTCGGTGAAAGGCGCTATTAATGAAGCATATTAATTAAAGTTGCACATCGAGCCCTTTCCCGCCAAAACTAAAGAGGTCAAAATACAAATAATAATCAGTTCTTT
Organism: Arenicola marina; assembly: GCA_964019135.1. NCBI lineage: Eukaryota > Metazoa > Annelida > Polychaeta > Arenicolidae > Arenicola > Arenicola marina. The sequence goes on along the minus strand of OZ025256.1, from coordinate 12,522,062 downwards.
CTTTTGTCTATACTCCACGCATGCCAGACTGTTAAACGGAGTTTCTTAGCCTTGACCGTGATATCAATTTACCACAAGGTTTAATTTTAGTGGTCATCAGTTTGTGTGCTTCGCGATGCTTTGGTATAAGGGATAGACACGTTTGCCACATCACAGCCGAAACGGCGATGTTTATCAGGTTTATAGCATGAAACAATCGGGCATGAAACAATTCTCGCCTGGGCTTAATTTTGGCGGGAAAGAGCTCGATATGCAATTTTTAAATATTCGCCAATGCAATTTTGCAGAAATAACCACTATGACATTTTGTATGTGGTAGAATAACACGTTTTGTTGTACAATGTACATTGTACATTGTACATTGTGCCAATAACCATGAGCCGCAGCTCATACAACAAACAGATCTTGTAAATATACGGAACGAAATGTTTTATGTACTATGTACAGCAAAACAAGTTAATTAGGTTAATAGCAGGCGGGTATCTGGGCAATACACTACTTGTGAAAACTAGCGACGTTTTTTCGCCAATTTTGACACAAATCGTGGTAAATGATTTGAACAGTCCTTAACATTAAACGTGACAGAACCAAACACCTTTGTCGGATTATCTATCGAAACTAAGCCACCATTGACAGAAATTACAACAATGATAATAGTAATTAAGCCTTGGCGTGATAAACTAACGACATATAAAATCTGGACATGGCTTTCGTCACTGCCAATATCAAAGGCTTTTCCGAGATCAAAGAAGGAAATCATATCATATACGGGGCCCTAACATAAAAAATATGGAAACTCGGATTATGTCGGATTATCGAACGCGATGTAACATATCTATATCACGCTCAATGCTATCAAACGCCTTCGTAAGTTCAACGAATCGAACTAATTTACACTGCTCCGCGGGACCATCGATTGACGAGTCATTTACATAGCTCTCAATAGTCACACTATCAAACGCATTCGAGATATCTTAGGATGCCACCAAAGTCATTACGCGAGTTTCCATTCTGAGATATCAAAAGCCTTCTCGAGATCAACAAACGCAAACGGCTACGCACAATGGACGGTTGATTGGCGGACCGTCTGGGTCGCGGTCTGGGTCGCGGGATGCTATGGCGTCTCCATCTTATTCTGATAGAGGTACCAATTAATAGGGTCTCCATGGTGTAGTGGTTAGGGCACTAGACTGCAGATCAATAGGTTCTAGGGGCCTCCATGGTGTAGTGGTTAGCGCACCAGACCGCAGATCAGTTGTTCCTGGGGCTCTTCCTGGTGCAGTGGTTGGCGCACTAGACCGCAGATCAATAGGTCCTGGGGCCTCCATGGTGTAGTGGTTAGGGCACCAGACTCAAGATCAATAGGTTCTGGTGGCCTCCCTGGTGTAGTGGTTGGCGCACTAGACCGCAGATCAATAGGTCCTGGGGGCCTCCCTGGTGCAGTGGTTGGCGCACTAGACCGCAGATCAATAGGTCCTGGGGCTCTCTCTGGTGCATTGGTTGGCGCACTAGACCGCAGATCAATAGGTCCTGGGGGCCTCCCTGGTGCAGTGGTTGGCGCACTAGACCGCAGATCAATAGGTCCTGGGGCTCTCTCTGGTGCAGTGGTTGGCGCACTAGACCGCAGATCTATAGGTCCTGGGGGCCTCCCTGGTGCAGTGGTTAGCGCACTAGACCGCAGATCTATAGGTCCTGGGTACGAATCCGGGCCTGAGCCCTTAATCTAGCAGGGCATGTTCCATCTATTCATCGTCCCGTGCGGAACCTCGCCCTAGTGCGCAGAAAAACGGTCTAACGCTCAACTCATAACAAATCGGATGAAACAAAGGACACAAGGACACAAGGACACAAGGCAGCTGTTGCTGTTCTTCTCAATTTCATATTTCACAAAATGCGACCACTTTTCGAGGCATAAATCTCTCCAAGTCATATGTGGACCCAAACGCCCAGCCAATCAGCACTCATTGCCGGAGTGTTCGTCTTACACCTTATACGTTATATAACATAATACCAACAACAATTGGTCTTTTTTTCTATGACGTCGTACAAACTGAATACAGGAACTCGGAAACCCTACATTTTGAAAGCTACATCCGTGTTGCCCGTCATCAATGGGACTTCTCGTGACTGATACCTCTCAGATTATTGGAAATAAACAAGGACTACAACAAAGCAGATCCGCGCTCAAACGTCTAACGAATGCAGAGCGCGTGTTGTTTCAAGTGTCCTTACTTCAGGTCAAACTTGATTTCGTTCTTTCCAAGAAAACAGAAATAAGTCAATCTACCGTAGTTGCTCCAACAAACGCCCGGGCGGTTCGTTTTTTCGAGTAAAGAATTCCCCGGACGCTTAATAATATATATATAATAAATAATATATATCAAGCATACAGCGATAGTATCGTACATACATGACGTAAAGGACCACAGGACACGTGGATGAGATTCAGGTACAGAATACTTCCCGATAACCGAGCGAGGAGGGCTTTAACTATTATACTTTCTCATACCGAAGAATGATACATTTTCATTAACCTTCAAATTTCAATAGCATACTGAATTTTCAACTGTGTATACCACTCTAATGCACAAGAAGTAAATTGGACAAGATGATCAGTCAAACTGTTAACGGTATATATGGGCAAATGTGGCGTTTTTGCGGAATACGTCATCATGATGTGAAAATTTGTTCGATCCTTAAAATGAATGTAGATCGGCACCTGTAGGGTTAAGGGTTAACACTATTAACCCTATATCAAACAATACATTGATTCATCAAGTGATTAAAGTCATGGTGAAGGAGTATGCGAGTTGCGTGAGCAGCTTTAAGCAGTATCCGCCACGTAGTCTGGCCCGAGCCAGCCTCTACCTCAGTCTATAGATACTGGTGTACGGAACAAGAGACGTACGGACAGCCATTTGTATCATAATGCTTTGAGAACTAACAATAATGACTGAATCTATGGCCGTAGCGCCAGAAGCCAGAAGGTTTTAAGCCAAATAAACCCCGATCCATTGGCGAAAACGCCATTCAGAGAAGTACGTTTCGAGGCCAAAAAAACAATTAAACACAATTATGAAACAAATGGCTTGGCATAATCTTAACCTGTTTGGCCTCACCGCGCAGCTTGCCGAGCGACACCTCGCGGTGGAGATTGGACCCGATTTTGCTTGTAACGACACATATCTTCAATGGGCTCACTTGTTACAACAATCACACATACTGAGATTCACATTGAGGGGACAATATCCGCATATCAATGGAATGGCCATATATATATATATATATACTAATAAAATCCAATGGACAACGCCGACACTACTGCCAATAGACGGAACTGGACGGTAAAAAACCTTATCGCGGAATGTTCTACGTAACGTAACCTGATATTTAATGCAGCAGTTGCAGCTCTGCTAATTAGTAGGTCTCTGAATCGTACGCCATGATTAACAAGACCAAAGTCTGATATAAGTAATGCATACATACATACAGGCTTTTAAGAAGACACCGCACCCATTCTGCCCTTGCGACTAGATCAGCGAGCTTTTGGTTCATGTCCTGATCAGTACCACTGACCCAGACCGGTACCTTGATCTCCCATACCAGCAGATTTAGCACGACATTTTAAATAGTTTGAGACTACCCGTTAGCGATTAGCGTCATCTGAAGAAACAATATAACCCCGATCAAGATAATTGCGTTATGTGGGATGTAACAGCCGACTTGATAACGACAGCTCACTTGATTTGTTCCTAAACACAGAACATGGAATGATGTTATTGATTGATACATGTATCTGGAAGGTGGTTCCACCTGTCCGAGACAAACGGCTAGAAACCGGCAATAAAATGGTCTAGACCAGAAGGCGTCACTTCCGCTTCCAGGGGAAGGAAAGATCACTTCCGCTTCCGGGAGGAGGGGAGGTCAAAGTCAGGTTTTGGACAGCATTGATTACATCGGGTCAATTCTTCGAAGTTAATAAATATAACAAAATAATGCCGCGGGTGGTTTCTATGCCACTCGGCCATGACGTCACTTCCGGTAACGGCTAGAAGACCACTTCCGGTAACGGCTAGAAGACGTCACTTTCGGTAACGGCTAGAAGACGTCACTTCCGGTAACGGCTACAAGACGTCACTTCCAATAAGGGCTAGAAGACGTCACTTCCGCTGCCGACCTGGCGGGGGTCGGCGACGGCGATGATCGTCTCGTTAGTCTTGGAGACCGCGTTGACGAAGTTGACGCCACGCTTGTCGTTCGTAAAGTTGGTGTGTCCCTTCTGGCGCAAAAACTTGATCACGGAGGCATCCAGGTGCTCTGTGAGGCGGGGGAGGGGGGAGGTAAAGGTGTAATTTTTTAATAGGAACCTCAATATCTTACTGCTTCTCCACGAGAAGCAATGGTTGGTGGGTTGGTCCGAAGGACATTGGATCTTTATCCTGCGACCACACCGACATGGCCACAACAGGGCTCGAACCATCGACCCACGTGTCGTCAGGCTCTCGGGTGGCCAGGACACTCAAGGCGAGCGCTCTAACCCACTGAGCTACCGGGGCGGCCCCGGGAAGCATTGAAAACATGCTACGTCATCTAGTAATTGTTTTTTGGTTTGTTTATATTTGAGCAATGAGAAATACGAAACAATATGACAAAACTAATTTACAAATGTATATATAAATGTAGATAACTTGTTCACACTAAACTGGAGATACATATTGATTTCTCCATTGATGTTAAAGCTGCCGCTTTGATTACCAGCTGGCGCTTTTATCCGCGCAAAATAGACCTTTGCACAGACGGGGTTTGAACCCCGCACCGACCGCGGGGTCTGCCAAGAAGACGAGGGTCGTACGCTGACAGGACCTACCGTCATACTCCACAACGTCGCTGGGGTAGAGCACGTCATAGAGGCGAGGCATCTGGATGGCCTCGTCCAGGGTCTGGTGGAAGCCCAGCAGGTTGATCAATACCTCGGCCACACCTGACACAGGGACAGACACAGGCCGACTCACAACGCGCTACACAACACATGACTGGCGGACAATAAAAATAAAAATTATATAGGTTATTAACTATAAAAAAAAAGTTTGATGTTCCGCAGCTGGGTAAACACGGTGGATAGTTCACCGGCCCACATAGATGTATGTTAGAAACAGATATTTCGACACACATTTTATTTCACCTCTTCGACAAGCTCGGTTTGAGTTTCGTGAGTTGAGAAATCCGTCAAAATACGAGCCGGACAATTCCTTGCTTGCATACAAATAAACACCCGGGCATTTAATAGAGCCACTACGGTATGGTCCTCTTCAAATATCAAGAAATTTAATTTTATAACCAAATACAATCTACTCCACTTTCACACAGAACTAATCCAGAATTAATCCAAAACTAATTCGGAAATAACCCGGGACTAATCCAGTATTAATCCGAGACTAATCTAGAATTAATGTGGTATTAATCCATGACTGTCCAGGATGAATCCGAGACTAATCCAGGATTAATGTGGTACTTGCCCAGGACTAATCCCGGATTAAGCCAGAACTGATCTGGGAAGCGTCCGGACACCCCTGTCTGGATGTTGTATGTAGAGTGGGGTCCCTACCTGAGATAATCCTGGATCCATTGACGCCGCCCAGCGCCACCTTGGGACCACAGGGCTTGTCTCTGGAGTACACCACCGTGGGGCACATGGACGACATGGGGCGCTTACGGGGCGCGATCAGGTTGTTCTACAACAGAGAGGAGGGTGATCAGGTTGTTCTACAACAGAAAGGAGGGTGATCAGGTTGTTCTACAACAGAGAGGTCGGCGATCAGATTGTTCTACAACAGAGAGGTCGGCGATCAGATTGTTCTACAACAGAGAGGAGGGTGATCAGGTTGTTCTACAACAGAGAGGAGGGTGATCAGGCTGTTCCACAACAGAAAGGAGGGTGATCAGGTTGTTCTACAACAGAGAGGTCGGCGATCAGATTGTTCTACAACAGAGAGGAGGGTGATCAGGCTGTTCCACAACAGAGAGGTCGGCGATCAGGTTGTTCTACAACAGAGAGGAGGGTGATCAGGTTGTTCTACAACAGAGAGGAGGGTGATCAGGTTGTTCTACAACAGAGAGGTCGGCGATCAGGCTGTTGTACAACAGAGAGGAGGGTGATCAGGTTGTTCTACAACAGAGAGGTCGGCGATCAGGCTGTTGTACAACAGAGAGGAGGGTGATCAGGTTGTTCTACAACAGAGAGGTCGGCGATCAGATTGTTCTACAACAGAGAGGTCGGCGATCAGGCTGTTGTACAACAGAGAGGAGGGTGATCAGGTTGTTCTACAACAGAGAGGAGGGTGATCAGGCTGTTCCACAACAGAGAGGTCAGCGATCAGGTTGTTCTACAACAGAGAGGAGGGTGATCAGGTTGTTCTACAACAGAGAGGTCGGCGATCAGGCTGTTGTACAACAGAGAGGAGGGTGATCAGGTTGTTCTACAACAGAGAGGTCGGCGATCAGATTGTTCTACAACAGAGAGGAGGGTGATCAGGCTGTTCCACAACTGAGAGGTCGGCGATCAGGTTGTTCTACAACAGAGAGGAGGGTGATCAGGTTGTTCTACAACAGAGAGGTCGGCGATCAGGCTGTTGTACAACAGAGAGGAGGGTGATCAGGTTGTTCTACAACAGAGAGGTCGGCGATCAGATTGTTCTACAACAGAGAGGAGGGTGATCAGGCTGTTCCACAACTGAGAGGTCGGCGATCAGGTTGTTCTACAACAGAGAGGAGGGTGATCAGGTTGTTCTACAACAGAGAGGTCGGTGATCAGGTTGTTCTACAACAGAGAGGTGGGTGGTCAGGTTGTTCTACAACAGAGAGGAGGGTGATCAGGCTGTTCCACAACAGAGAGGAGGGTGAGTAGGTTGTTGTACAACAGAGAGGTCGGCGATCAGATTGTTCTACAACAGAGAGGAGGGTGATCAGGTTGTTCTACAACAGAGAGGAGGTTGATCAGGTTGTTCTACAACAGAGAGGAGGGCGATCAGGTTGTTCTACAACAGAGTAGTGGGCGATCAGGTTGTTCTACAACAGAGAGGAGGGTGAGCAGGTTGTACTACAACAGAGAGGAGGGTGATCAGGTTGTTCTACAACAGAGTAGTCGGCGATCAGGTTGTTCTACAACAGAGAGGAGGGTGGTCAGGTTGTTCTACAACAGAAAGAAGGGTGAGTAGGTTGTTCTACAACAGAGAGGAGGTTGGTCAGGTTGTTCTACAACAAAGAGGAGGGTGATCACGTTGTTGTACAACAGAGAGGTCGGCGATCAGGTTGTTCTACAACAGAGTAGTCGGCGATCAGGTTGTTCTACAACAGAGTAGTCGGCGATCAGATTGTTCTACAACAGAGAGGATGGTGATCAGGTTGTTGTACAACAGAGAGGTCGGCGATCAGGTTGTTCTACAACAGAGTAGTCGGCGATCAGGTTGTTCTACAACAGAGAGGAGGGTGGTCAGGTTGTTGTACAACAGAGAGGAGGGCGATCAGGTTGTTCTACAACAGAGTAGTGGGCGATCAGGTTGTTCTACAACAGAGAGGTCGGCGATCAGGTTGTTCTACAACAGAGAGGTCGGCGATCAGGTTGTTCTACAACAGAGTAGTCGGCGATCAGGTTGTTCTACAACAGAGTAGTCGGCGATCAGATTGTTCTACAACAGAGAGGATGGTGATCAGGTTGTTGTACAACAGAGAGGTCGGCGATCAGGTTGTTCTACAACAGAGTAGTCGGCGATCAGGTTGTTCTACAACAGAGAGGAGGGTGGTCAGGTTGTTGTACAACAGAGAGGAGGGCGATCAGGTTGTTCTACAACAGAGTAGTGGGCGATCAGGTTGTTCTACAACAGAGAGGTCGGCGATCAGGTTGTTCTACAACAGAGTAGTCGGCGATCAGGTTGTTCTACAACAGAGAGGAGGGTGATCACGTTGTTGTACAACAGAGAGGTCGGCGATCAGATTGTTCTACAACAGAGAGGATCGTGATCAGGTTGTTGTACAACAGAGAGGTCGGCGATCAGGTTGTTCTACAACAGAGTAGTCGGCGATCAGGTTGTTCTACAACAGAGAGGAGGGTGGTCAGGTTGTTCTACAACAAAGAGGAGGGTGGTCACGTTGTTGTACAACAGAGAGGTCGGCGATCAGGTTGTTCTACAACAGAGAGGAGGGTGATCAGGTTGTTCTACAACAGAAAGGAGGGTGAGTAGGTTGTTCTACAACAGAGAGGAGGGTGGTCAGGTTGTTCTACAACAGAGAGGTCGGCGATCAGGTTGTTTTACAACAGAGTAGTGGGCGATCAGGTTGTTGTACAACAGAGAGGTGGGCGATCAGGTTGTTCTACAACAGAAAGGAGGGTGAGTAGGTTGTTCTACAACAGAGAGAAGGGTGGCCAGGTTGCTGTACAACAGAGTAGTGGGTGGTCAGGTTGTTCTACAACAGAGAGGAGGGTGATCACCTTATTAACAGGCACACCGCTGAGGGGGGCACCCTCACCTTATTGAAATGGATACTGCTGTGGGGGGGGGGACACCCTCACCTTATTGAAATGGATACCGTTGTGGGGGGGGGCCTTGACCTTATTGACAGGGACAGCGCTGTAGGGGGGGGGCACCCTCAACTTATGACAGGGATCCCGCTGTGGGCGGGGGGGGGGGTGTACACTTACTGTATTGACAGGGATACCGCTGTCTGCGTCGGGAATGCTGAAATCTGCCATCTCATTGTTGAGTATGATTCCTGATGGGGTCATCAGGTGCGAGCCGAACGGCTCGTTTATAGTGCTGAAAACAGGAAACAACTCAAATAGGGAAATATACAGAGAGTGAAATATCGAGTTTTGTGAGTTGACTGGGTCACTGGCAACCCGCGCCAGGGGCGGACTGAGCTACGGTGACTATGGATATTCCATGTCCGCCTGTCATAGTAATAATTTGATTAATAATAGATGTTTAAAAATATATTATTGGGGCGGGGGGGGGGGGGGGTCACACACCTGGTGGCTGGAGGGGGGGTCACTCCCCTGGTGACTGGAGGGGGGGGGGGTCACTCACCTGGTGACGGGAGGGGGAGTCAATCACCAAGTGACGGGAGGGGGGGTCACTCACCTAGTGACGGGAGGGGGGTCACTCACCTAGTGACGGGAGGGGGGTCAATCACCTAGTGACGGGAGGGGGGGTCAATCACCTAGTGACGGGAGGGGGGGTCAATTACCATGTGACGGGAGGGGGGTCACTCACCAAGTGACTGAAAGGGGGGTCAATCACCTAGTGACGGGAGGGGGGGTCAATCACCTAGTGACGGGAGGGGGGGTCAATTACCATGTGACGGGAGGGGGGTCACTCACCAAGTGACTGGAGGGGGGGGGGTCACTCATCTAGTGACGGTAGGGGGGTCACTCACCCGGTGACTGGAGGGGGGGTCACTCTCCTGGTGACGGGAGGGGGTGTCACTCACCTGGTGACGGGAGGGGGTGTCACTCACCTGGTGACGGGAGGGGGTGTCACTCACCTGGTGACGGGAGGGGGGTCACTCACCCGGTGACTGGAGGGGGGGTCACTCACCTGGTGACGGGATGGGGTTACTCACCAATTGACTGGAGGGGGGGGTCACTCACCTAGTGACGGGAGGGGGGTCACTCACCTAGTGACGGGAGGGGGGTCACTCACCTAGTGACGGGAGGGGGGTCACTCGCCTGGTGACGGGAGGGGGTGTCACTCACCTGGTGACGGGAGGGGGGTCACTCACCTAGTGACGGGAGGGGGGGTCACTCCCCTGGTGACGGGATGGGGTGACTCACCAAGTGACTGGAGGGGGGGTCACTCACCTAGTGACGGGAGGGGGGTCACTCACCTAGTGACGGGAGGGGGGTCACTCACCTAGTGACGGGAGGGGGGTCACTCGCCTGGTGACGGGAGGGGGGTCACTCACCTGGTGACGGGAGGGGGTGTCACTCACCTGGTGACGGGAGTGGGGTCACTCACCTAGTGACGGGAGGGGGGGTCACTCCCCTGGTGACGGGATGGGGTTACTCACCAAGTGACTGGAGGGGGGGTCACTCACCTAGTGACGGGAGGGGGGTCACTCACCTAGTGACGGGAGGGGGGTCACTCGCCTGGTGACGGGAGGGGGGTCACTCACCTGGTGACGGGAGGGGGTCACTCACCTAGTGACGGGAGGGGGGTCACTCACCTAGTGACGGGAGGGGGGTCACTCGCCTGGTGACGGGAGGGAGGTCACTCACCTGGTGACGGGAGGGGGTCACTCACCTGGTGACGGGAGGGGGGTCACTCACCTGGTGACGGGAGGGGGGTCACTCACCTAGTGACGGGAGGGGGGTCACTCACCTAGTGACGGGAGGGGGGTCACTCACCTGGTGACGGTAGGGGGGTCACTCACCTGGTGACGGGAGGGGGTCACTCACCTAGTGACGGGAGGGGGGTCACTCACCTAGTGACGGGAGGGGGGTCACTCGCCTGGTGACGGGAGGGGGGTCACTCACCTGGTGACGGGAGGGGGTCACTCACCTGGTGACGGGAGGGGGGGTCACTCACCTGGTGACGGGAGGGGGGTCACTCACCTAGTGACGGGAGGGGGGTCACTCACCTAGTGACGGGAGGGGGGTCACTCACCTGGTGACGGGAGGGGGGGCACCAAGTGACTGGAGGGGGGGGGGGGTCACTCACCTAGTGACGGGAGGGGGGTCACTCACCTAGTGACGGGAGGGGGGTCACTCACCTAGTGACGGGAGGGGGGTGTCACTCACCTAGTGACGGGAGGGGGGGTCTCTCACCTAGTGACGGGAGGGGGGTGTCACTCACCTAGTGACGGCAGGGGGGGCCGGGGTGGGGTGTCTCTCACCTGGTGACGGATACGTAGTCCTCGAAGGGACCCACGACCGACACGTGGGCGGTGCCCATGTCTGCCGCTACGCCAGCCTCCGTCATGTAGTAGTCAGCGGACATCGTCTGCTCCTCGCTAACCTGTGAGCGCAGTAAGGCGGCATACTCCGTGCTGAAATACACGTCATCCCCAGCTATAACATACCACAGGATGGTTCAAAATAGAAAAGTATTCCCCCAACAAGGTGCATTTTCTGAATTTAGAAAGCGCTGATATTATAATGTACATATTATATGATTTCTTGACCAGGAGCACCACCACAACGAGCTGGTGAGGCTAAGACGAAAATGCACTTTTTGTGGGTAAGCTACGTGTGGTTTTGAACAAGGTCCGTGGTGACCCCGTGGTGACCCCGTGGTGACCCCGTGGTGACACCGTAGTGACCCCGTGGTGAGCCCGTGGCGACCCCGCGGTGACCCCGTGGCGACCCCGTGGTGACCCCGTTGCGAGCCCGTGGTGACCCCGCGATGAAGACACTGACCTGATGACGGTGTCCGTGGCGTTGTCGATGCCCGGCACAAGGGCCGGGTCTCCAAAGCGGTACCACTCGGCCTGGGTGAACTTTATGGCCTGGAACAAGCACAGCCGAGATTGGTGCACACAAGAACTAGAACCACGTCAGGGTAACGTTACTCATACAACCATTGTCCACATAAATAATGACGTTCAACCATTTCCCAACGATTTATTGCCTGATCTTGTTAATTCAGTACGCATCGCAATGTAATTATAGAAGCAGCGCAATATAATATTTTCAAATGCCGAAGAAGCTACAGCCGTAATAGGATTTTGCTGATGTAGCACACAAGAAAACCGTTACAGCTCACAGATATAGGCACCAGTCCAACTCAAAAACGTCTCATTAAGTGCAGCAGCAGCACTCTCCCGCCGCCAAGGCCTCCCCCTCTCCCAGTACCCCCCCCCCCCCATGTCCCACTCCCTCCCCTTCCCCTCCTCCGCCTCACCCCACCGCCACCCCTCCCCGTCCGCCACCCCCCTCCTTCTCTCCCCCCCCCATGTCCCACTCCCTCCCCTTCCAATCTTCCGCCTTACCCATCCGCCACCCCTCCCCCTCTAACGTCCCCTCTCCATTTCACGTTCCCTCCGCTCCCGCTCCCCCTCCCCCACACCACCCCTCCCCCCCTCAACCCCATACCTCGGCCAGGCGGTGGTAGTACATTTAGTCGCTGTCGTTGGTGATGAGGGTCAGGTTGTCTCGACTCAAACATCACCCCATCCCCCTCCCCCTCCCCCGCCTCACCCCCCATACCTCGGCCAGGCGGTGGTAGTACATGTAGTCGCTGTCGTTGGTGATGAGGGTCAGGTTGTCGCGACTCAAACATCACCCCATCCCCCTCCCCCTCCCCCGCCTCACCCCCCATACCTCGGCCAGGCGGGGGTAGTACATGTAGTCGCTGTCGTTGGTGATGAGGGTCAGGTTGTCTCGACTCAAACATCACCCCATCCCCCTCCCCCTCCCCCGCCTCACCCCCCATACCTCGGCCAGGCGGTGGTAGTAGATGTAGTCGCTGTCGTTGGTGATGAGGGTCAGGTTGTCGCCACTCAAGCATCACCCCATCCCCCTCCCCCTCCCCCGCCTCACCCCCCATACCTCGGCCAGGCGGTGGTAGTACATGTAGTCGCTGTCGTTGTTGATGAGGGTCAGGTTGTCTCGACTCAAACATCACCCCATCCCCTTCCCCCTCCCCCGCCTCACCCCCCATACCTCGGCCAGGCGGTGGTAGTACATGTAGTCGCTGTCGTTGGTGATGAAGGTCAGGTTGTCGCGACTCAAACATCACCCCATCCCCCTCCCCCTCCCCCTCCCCCGCCTCACCCCCCATACCTCGGCCAGGCGGGGGTAGTACATGTAGTCGCTGTCGTTGGTGATGAGGGTCAGGTTGTCTCGACTCAAACATCACCCCATCCCCCTCCCCCTCCCCCGCCTCACCCCCCATACCTCGGCCAGGCGGTGGTAGTACATGTAGTCGCTGTCGTTGGTGATGAGGGTCAGGTTGTCGCCACTCAAGCATCACCCCATCCCCCTCCCCCTCCCCCGCCTCACCCCCCATACCTCGGCCAGGCGGTGGTAGTACATGTAGTCGCTGTCGTTGGTGATGAGGGTCAGGTTGTCGCGACTCAAACATCACCCCATCCCCCTCCCCCTCCCCCGCCTCACCCCCCATACCTCGGCCAGGCGGGGGTAGTACATGTAGTCGCTGTCGTTGGTGATGAGGGTCAGGTTGTCTCGACTCAAACATCACCCCATCCCCCTCCCCCTCCCCCGCCTCACCCCCCATACCTCGGCCAGGCGGTGGTAGTAGATGTAGTCGCTGTCGTTGGTGATGAGGGTCAGGTTGTCGCCACTCAAGCATCACCCCATCCCCCTCCCCCTCCCCCGCCTCACCCCCCATACCTCGGCCAGGCGGTGGTAGTACATGTAGTCGCTGTCGTTGTTGATGAGGGTCAGGTTGTCTCGACTCAAACATCACCCCATCCCCTTCCCCCTCCCCCGCCTCACCCCCCATACCTCGGCCAGGCGGTGGTAGTACATGTAGTCGCTGTCGTTGGTGATGAGGGTCAGGTTGTCGCGACTCAAACATCACCCCATCCCCCTCCCCCTCCCCCTCCCCCGCCTCACCCCCCATACCTCGGCCAGGCGGGGGTAGTACATGTAGTCGCTGTCGTTGGTGATGAGGGTCAGGTTGTCTCGACTCAAACATCACCCCATCCCCCTCCCCCTCCCCCGCCTCACCCCCCATACCTCGGCCAGGCGGTGGTAGTAGATGTAGTCGCTGTCGTTGGTGATGAGGGTCAGGTTGTCGCCACTCAAGCATCACCCCATCCCCCTCCCCCTCCCCCACCTCACCCCCCATACCTCGGCCAGGCGGTGGTAGTACATGTAGTCGCTGTCGTTGGTGATGAGGGTCAGGTTGTCTCGACTCAAACATCACCCCATCCCCCTCCCCCTTCTCCTCCCCCCGCCTCACCCCCCATACCTCGGCCAGGCGGTGGTAGTACATGTAGTCGCTGTCGTTGTTGATGAGGGTCAGGTTGTCTCGACTCAAACATCACCCCATCCCCCTCCCCCTCCCCCGCCTCACCCCCCATACCTCGGCCAGGCGGTGGTAGTACATGTAGTCGCTGTCGTTGGTGATGAGGGTCAGGTTGTCTCGACTCAAACATCACCCCATCACCTTCCCCCTCCCCCGCCTCACCCCCCATACCTCGGCCAGGCGGTGGTAGTACATGTAGTCGCTGTCGTTGGTGATGAGGGTCAGGTTGTCGCGACTCAAACATCACCCCATCCCCCTCCCCCTCCCCCGCCTCACCCCCCATACCTCGGCCAGGCGGTGGTAGTACATGTAGTCGCTGTCGTTGTTGATGAGGGTCAGGTTGTCGCGACTCAAACATCACCCCATCCCCCTCCCCCTCCCCCGCCTCACCCCCCATACCTCGGCCAGGCGGGGGTAGTACATGTAGTCGCTGTCGTTGGTGATGAGGGTCAGGTTGTCTCGACTCAAACATCACCCCATCCCCCTCCCCCTCCCCCGCCTCACCCCCCATACCTCGGCCAGGCGGTGGTAGTACATGTAGTCGCTGTCGTTGGTGATGAGGGTCAGGTTGTCTCGACTCAAACATCACCCCATCACCTTCCCCCTCCCCCGCCTCACCCCCCATACCTCGGCCAGGCGGTGGTAGTACATGTAGTCGCTGTCGTTGGTGATGAGGGTCAGGTTGTCGCGACTCAAACATCACCCCATCCCCCTCCCCCTCCCCCGCCTCACCCCCCATACCTCGGCCAGGCGGTGGTAGTACATGTAGTCGCTGTCGTTGTTGATGAGGGTCAGGTTGTCGCGACTCAAACATCACCCCATCCCCCTCCCCCTCCCCCGCCTCACCCCCCATACCTCGGCCAGGCGGGGGTAGTACATGTAGTCGCTGTCGTTGGTGATGAGGGTCAGGTTGTCTCGACTCAAACATCACCCCATCCCCTTCCCCCTCCCCCGCCTCACCCCCCATACCTCGGCCAGGCGGTGGTAGTACATGTAGTCGCTGTCGTTGGTGATGAGGGTCAGGTTGTCTCGACTCAAACATCACCCCATCCCCTTCCCCCTCCCCCGCCTCACCCCCCATACCTTGGCCAGGCGGTGGTAGTACATGTAGTCGCTGTCGTTGTTGATGAGGGTCAGGTTGTCGCGACTCAAACATCACCCCATCCCCCTCCCCCTCCCCCGCCTCACCCCCCATACCTCGGCCAGGCGGTGGTAGTACATGTAGTCGCTGTCGTTGGTGATGAGGGTCAGGTTGTCTCGACTCAAACATCACCCCATCCCCCTCCCCCTCCCCCGCCTCACCCCCCATACCTCGGCCAGGCGGTGGTAGTACATGTAGTCGCTGTCGTTGGTGATGAGGGTCAGGTTGTCTCGACTCAAACATCACCCCGTCCCCCTCCCCCTCCCCCACCTCACCCCCCATACCTCGGCCAGGCGGTGGTAGTACATGTAGTCGCTGTCGTTGGTGATGAGGGTCAGGTTGTCTCGACTCAGGGTGTAGTTCTCCATGATGTGGAGGAGCAGTACGAGGAGGGGCCCCCCGCTGGGCGCCGGCACCGTCTCCAGGGTCAGGCCTGTAACCATGGCAACATCACCATCTAGCACCGTGTCCGCGCCTTACGGCATCTCACAACCACAAGCATACAACCATTCATGAGCGCATCTATTTATTATGCAGTCAGTTACGGAGTTTTCATCGAGATAATAAGAAATATAAAATATTAAATTAAATATATCAAAGCAAAATCATTTATTGCTAATTTAAATTCGGACGATGAGAAACCATGCGTTCACCGAGGAATGTGCTGACGAGGGGCTCCAGAGAGACCGCCCTGTACTCACCCAGGAATGTGCTGACGAGAGGCTCCAGAGAGACAGCTCTGTACTCACCCAGGAATGTGCTGACGAGAGGCTCCAGAGAGACCGCCCTGTACTCACCCAGGAATGTGCTGACGAGAGGCCCCAGAGAGACAGCTCTGTACTTACCCAGGAATGTGCTGACGAGAGGCTCCAGAGAGACCGCCGTGTACTCACCCAGGAATGTGCTGACGAGAGGCTCCAGAGAAACCGCCCTGTACGCACCCAGGAATGTGCTGACAAGAGGCCCCAGAGAGACCGCCCTGTACTCACCCAGGAATGTGCTGACGAGAGGCTCCAGAGAGACAGCTCTGTACTCACCCAGGAATGTGCTGACGAGAGGCCCCAGAGAGACCACCGTGTACTCACCCAGGAATGTGCTGACGAGAGGCTCCAGAGAGACCGCCGTGTACTCACACAGGAATGTGCTGACGAGAGGCCCCAGAGAGACCGCCCTGTACTCACCCAGGAATGTGCTGACGAGAGGCTCCAGAGAGACAGCTCTATACGCATCCAGGAATGTGCTGACGAGAGGCTCCAGAGAGACCGCCGTGTACTCACCCAGGAATGTGCTGACGAGAGGCTCCAGAGAGACCGCCGTGTACTCACCCAGGAATGTGCTGACGAGAGGCCCCAGAGAGACCACCGTGTACTCACCCAGGAATGTGCTGACGAGAGGCTCCAGAGAGACAGCTCTATACGCACCCAGGAATGTGCTGACGAGAGGCTCCAGAGAGACCGCCGTGTACTCACCCAGGAATGTGCTGACGAGAGGCCCCAGAGAGACCACCGTGTACTCACCCAGGAATGTGCTGACGAGAGGCTCCAGAGAGACCGCTCTATACGCACCCAGGAATGTGCTGACGAGAGGCTCCAGAGAGACAGCTCTATACGCACCCAGGAATGTGCTGACGAGAGGCTCCAGAGAGACCGCCGTGTACTCACCCAGGAATGTGCTGACGAGAGGCCCCAGAGAGACCACCGTGTACTCACCCAGGAATGTGCTGACGAGAGTCTCCAGAGAGACCGCCGTGTACTCACCCAGGAATGTGCTGACAAGAGGCTCCAGAGAGACCGCCGTGTACTCACCCAGGAATGTGCTGACGAGAGTCTCCAGAGAGACCGCCGTGTACTCACCCAGGAATGTGCTGACGAGAGGCTCCAGAGAGACCGCCGTGTACTCACCCAGGAATGTGCTGACGAGAGGCTCCAGAGAGACCGCCGTGTACTCACCCAGGAATGTGCTGACGAGAGGCTCCAGAGAGACCGCCGTGTACTCACCCAGGAATGTGCTGACGAGAGGCTCCAGAGAGACCGCCGTGTACTCACCCAGGAATGTGCTGACGAGAGGCTCCAGAGAGACCGCCGTGTACTCACCCAGGAATGTGCTGACGAGAGGCTCCAGAGAGACCGCCGTGTACTCCAAGAGATCCTGTTTCTGGAGTAGTCCGCCAGCCTCGGTAACCTGGAGCACCCAAAACATCACATCAACATCACACTATCTGGATCCGCGGGTCGGGGAGGGGGGGGGGGGTAGGGGTGATGGGGGTGTATGGTGGCGGTACCAGGGTGATTAGACGTCATAAGCATGTGTGAAAATGCATTGCATACTTCAGGCACAACGCCCAAAATATAACGTTTTATAAAGATTTAAGGCGGACCAGAATGGTGGGAATAGTTACATGGATAACAGACGAACGTGTGTCTGTAGTAGGGTATATATTACACACACTATAGTTGATGGTACGAGCTTACGTACAACGGATCACATCGTTGTGAAATAATATACTATAAATAATATCATCAGTATATAAATATATAATATACAGTTAGGTTCATCCGTGTTGAACATACGGGGAACCAGTTGGTGCCTTGTATTCGAGGCAACATAAGCAAGAAAAAAAGGGGGGTGGGTTGGTGAGGGGAGTCGGGAGAGACGAGAGTTGGGGGTGGACACGGAAATAGATGTGCGAGAGTTGATCGGTCAGGTGTGGTCTCACTACACTTGGGCAGGTTCGCTGAGGGGTATTTAGGCGTTTATAATGGAAGTGGAGCGCTCAACGCAGGCGAGATAAGTTTGAAGTCACATGAAACATACATGAGCAATAGCCGTACAGTCGCGGTGAACACACTGGCGGTTTAGCCTGTAATAATTGGGGAGTGAAAGACCACGGGACGGATATCAGGCACTTTACCTGGCTTTAATTGTACATTATTGAGTGACTGAAGAAGAGAGATGCACGTTAGAGAGGTATAACCATGATGACGGGGAATAACACTGAGCCAGAGTTGGCCGCTATTGTTGGCCGCTGGTCGCGAGCAGCAGTCAA
The DNA here is from genome assembly GCA_964019135.1 of Arenicola marina. Taxonomy (NCBI): domain Eukaryota; kingdom Metazoa; phylum Annelida; class Polychaeta; family Arenicolidae; genus Arenicola; species Arenicola marina. The sequence continues at coordinate 12,503,890 of OZ025256.1, read as the reverse complement.
TGTGAATAACAAGCCTGCTTCTATGCTAAAAAAAAAGCAAGGGAGAACCAAGTGGGTTCGGTGGGGGGGGGGGGGGGTCACATTTGTTTGCCGACAGCTGAGGCCATTCAAAGAGAGACATATCACACAATTTTGATTGGCGTATGCAAGATATGACGACACTGGGGGCACATTTCAAAACATCCTTTCGTTCAGCGGGACGCCGCACATTAACACAGATACGGATACCATACTTAGTTGGATACAAGACGCTGCACTGCAGTATGTGACCTCCAGTGTTATATTCTGGTGTGTTGAACGAGTGCCAGTATGTGACCTCCAGTGTTATATTCTGGTGTGTTGAACGAGTGCCAGTATGTGACCTCCAGTGTTATATTCTGGTGTGTTGAACGAGTGCCAGTATGTGACCTCCAGTGTTATATTCTGGTGCGTTGAACGAGTGCCAGGAGATAAGACTTGACAAAGCAGTCGTGACATGTTGGCTTATGTTTTATTGGTGCGTGCGTTCAGCACGGTTGCCGACGTGGAAGTGACCAAGATACAGAGGATAGGAAGTCATGTGATACACTGACGTCATGGTAAACCATTGCCACCTACTCACCGTATTCACTATGTCATCAGCCAGAGTCCCGCTGTAGAAGGGTTCGATTCCCTCTTTGGCAATGCGCTCCAGGGTGTCGGCCAGGTGAGGCCTCCGGAGCGTGTCCCCCGCCTGGAGGGCCACCCCGCCCGGGTAGAGCAGGTCCACCAGGGGGGAGTCCTCGTCCGGCGAGAGGTGGGTCTGGATGGCGTAGGCTGGGGGCCCAAGCAACACCGCCAGATATTATAGCGGTAAAGTTGCTCATACAGTGATTATCCATCTACACGATGGTCGTGGACACATCGTCTGACTGTACAACAAGGATGTGTCATATGTTAGAAGGCTAAGGACAATTAACAGCAATGGCCGAATTTTGATAATATAATAGAGAAGGAAGCCGCCATCCTATTAACAGCCACGTGTGTCGGGACAGTTAATGGTGAAACCAGCCTGTAAATAGAGCCACGTGCGTTGGTACGGGTAGTGGCGAAACCGGGAACCAGGCTGTAAATAAATTGTTGGTATAGGCAATGGTGAAACCGGGCACCAGCCTGTTAACAGAGCCACCTGCGTTGGTACGGTTAATGGTGAAACCGGGCACCAGCCTGTAAACAGAGCCACGTGCGTTGATACGGTTAATGGTGAAACCGGGCCCCAGCCTGTAAACAGAGCCACGTGCGTTGATACGGTTAATGGTGAAACCGGGCACCAGCCTGTAAACAGAGCCACGTGCGTTGATACGGTTAATGGTGAAACCGGGCACCAGCCTGTAAACAGAGCCATGTGCGTTGGTACGTTTAATGGCGAAACCGGGAACCAGGCTGTAAACACAGCCATGTGCGTTGGTACGTTTAATGGCGAAACCGGGAACCAGGCTGTAAACACAGCCATGTGCGTTGGTACGTTTAATGGCGAAACCGGGAACTAGGCTGCAAAGAAAGCTTTAAACACGGACGTGCAATGACTCACCTAAATTCTCCGTAACGGTGAATCCATTCCTTGATAGGTTAACGACCGGCATGATGAGGTCTTCCCAGGATAACCTGCACAGAGACCACACCCAGAGGTTACCGCGCGCATAGACGACTTCGCACATCATAGATCAGATTATTCCATTGTGAGGCGCCACTGCATGTGCAATGCATTCTTGGTATGATTTTGATCTTTGCGAGATGTCAAGATGGCGTCATCGCATGACAACGTATTTTGTAGACACTTAAACTTACAATATTGTCATCCATGTAACGGAAAAGTTACGCGATCTAAATGTAAGTTAGACTTGCTCATTTATTGTATGCATGCCTTGCCAATTACCCTGGAAATGTAGTATTTATCTCCATGGAAAAAATCAAGAGAACACCAAAATATTTCCCAGAACTCTTTGCGCCAGTCCCACTTTTTCCAAGATGGCGTATAATTGCGAAGTCGTGTATTGAACAGCTCATCACAGTGTAACCCCGACACCACAGCGTCATCCTCGACACACAGGCATCTTACAGATACATGGCTCAGGCACATTGTTGTATGGCCAACTGGAATTTTTGGATACTTCCTCATAACAAAGAAACAGTTACAAGAGACTCGCCCGAATATGACATGCTGGCTCTAACTAAAAACTGTCATTATTCACCAAGCGCAATTTGAATCTAATCAATAAAATTATAATTAAAAAAAAATCAAGATCCATAAACAATTGTGTCCCGGTAATCAAGCAGACATCATGAACGTGACCACGAGCCAAACCTACTTTCCAAACTGGTCGTGAGCCGCCTTCATCCCTTTCAATTCTCCGGGAACCGCCACTGACAATGCACCCTGGGGAGGGGAAGAGAGAATAGAAACAAAATATTTCAGTCGTATTGAATGATCTCTCTTCACATCAACACATGCACGGATTGCCACGTGGCTTCCTCGGTTTATGTGGAACGCCTTAAGCCGTAAGATTTTGATAAAAAAAAGATGAGACTTTCATCCTGGTGTGACTTTCATGGCACGCGGTGTTCGAAACCACCACCCGTCGAGGTTCTTCCCTTGTGGGGTCCCAATTATTGAATCAGGGTGTTAAGATAGGAAAAGTTTTTTTTATTTCATTGAAATAGACACAATACATTCACAAGACAAAACATCATTTAGACATCACTAAACAATAGGACAAGAACAAAAATTAAAAACAATAGCAAAAACAACAACCTCAAAGGACTAATCTCTTCCAGATAAGTTCATACAAAACAGCCAATTTAGATCTACTTATTTATCTATCTGTCTGCAAAAATCTAGATTGATATAATCTTTCATAAACCTGATGAAACCTTCAAACATTAATTTCTCCCCCTTATCCCTCTTCTTTTGAATGAACCTTTTGGCAGTCACCAGAATGATATTTACGTAATAGGAATGGTAAGATAGGAAAAGGTGTTTCACACTATGTTGGACGCGCAACTATTTTTTGGAAATATTTACAATAATATTTACCCCCGCAAGCTGTCATACTTCTAATGGAAGCTCCAACAAGAAACCCTGAATACTAATCAATATCTGACAGCGCACAAACGAAAGAGTCGACTTCGGTACTTACTCCGCCACGGTCATACGAATATTTAACCCAGGAGTCCCATATGAATTCAATAAAATTGTGAAAACAATTAAAGACAAGATTATTAGTACATGGAGTGGGGTTTGGCTTACCGTCGCCATACTCCGAGAGCTGAACATGTCTGGGGTGGCCGCTTGAGGCGCCACCTCCCGGAAGTCAAAGATTGCCGTGGTGTTCTGTTTCTGCTGCCTCACCACCATGAAGCCCCCTCTGGCGGGAAAAGTATCATCATTAGATTTACAACTTTTCATCTTTCTGGAATCTATTCAAAGCGGTTTATGCCAAACATATAATCATATAAGTATTACCATGGAGGTCTATAATGAGTTGTTCAGATATGATTCCAAGGGGTAAAAAAGGGTCTATCGTGAATCATTATACCGCCATCCCACTATCAACCCCCCACCCTCTCAAATCCCTGAGCAACCCCCTCCCTCCGGCCCTCACACTGCCTTTTACGACCCATCCCTCCCACCCTCTCAAATCCCTACGTACCCACCCCTCCCACCGCCGTCCACGACCCCTAGTCTTTTCAGCGTTCTTCCCTGCCCTCCGCCTCCCGGCGTCACTCACCCGCCGATGCCCGAGTGCCCTTCCCTGCCCTCCGCCTCCAGGCGTCACACACGCGCCGATGCCCGAGTGCCCTTCCCTGCCCTCCGCCTCCAGGCGTCACTCACCCGCCGATGCCCGAGTGCCCTTCCCTGCCCTCCGCCTCCCGGCGTCACACACCCGCCGATGCCCGAGTGCCCTTCCCTGCCCTCCGCCTCCCGGCGTCACTCACCCGCCGATGCCCGTGTGCCCTTCCCTGCCCTCCGCCTCCAGGCGTCACTCACCCGCCGATGCCCGAGTGCCCTTCCCTGCCCTCCGCCTCCCGGCGTCACTCACCCGACGATGCCCGAGTGCCCTTCCCTGCCCTCCGCCTCCCGGCGTCACACACCCGCCGATGCCCGAGTGCCCTTCCCTGCCCTCCGCCTCCAGGCGTCACTCACCCGCCGATGCCCGAGTGCCCTTCCCTGCCCTCCGCCTCCAGGCGTCACTCACCCGCCGATGCCCGAGTGCCCTTCCCTGCCCTCCGCCTCCCGGCGTCACTCACCCGCCGATGCCCGAGTGCCCTTCCCTGCCCTCCGCCTCCAGGCGTCACTCACCCGCCGATGCCCGAGTGCCCTTCGCCGCCCTCCGCCTCCAGGCGTCACTCACCCGCCGATGCCCGAGTGCCCTTCCCTGCCCTCCGCCTCCCGGCGTCACACACCCGCCGATGCCCGAGTGCCCTTCCCTGCCCTCCGCCTCCCGGCGTCACTCACCCGCCGATGCCCGAGTGCCCTTCCCTGCCCTCCGCCTCCCGGCGTCACACACCCGCCGATGCCCGAGTGCCCTTCCCTGCCCTCCGCCTCCATGCGTCACTCACCCGCCGATGCCCGAGTGCTGACAGTTGACGACGCCGACACAGAGCAGCGTCGTGATGGCGGCGTCGACGGCCGAGCCGCCCTTCTTCATGACGTCAGTGCCCATGACGGCACACTCCTGGACGTCAGCCGAGACGGCGCCATGGGGCAGGATCTGAACGATGCACAAACAGAACGGGAACACGGATCAGCGACAAGGATATATATATATATACATATACCATCTGGTAAATAGGTCATGTTGACAAGTGTCAGTGACAACAATATACCCTTTGGTAACTAGGTAATGTTAACAAGTTTCAGTGATAACATACCTTTTTGTAACTAGGTCAACATGACGTGACAGTGACTTAGTTACAAGAAGATAAAATATCTTCATAGTTACTTGTATTTGGTATTCACTAGCTGGTTATTTAATCGAACTTATCTTCTAATAAACTTCAAGATATATTTTGAGAATATTTAAAATGTAACTAGAATGAATACGATTTGTAGGATGTACAGGATACGTGAACGCTAAATGGTTTACCCTTCAGGGGAGATACGGTCTATTACATTGCTACTTACAGGAGGTGGAGCTAAAAATATGGTGAGAATAAGAGCCACAGTGACTGAAACTGCGAAGCAAATGGAAGACACAATGATGATTTTCAGTCCTTGGGCAAGAGCATGTTGATTGCTGCAAGGAAAATAAACCCATTTTAGATAATTTATTTACAGATTTATAGATTTCACAAATATTCTATTTATAACAGATGATGTTACATTTATTTCCTGGCCAATATATAATAAATGTTATCAGCAAATACTATGAATTTATATGCAACTGGCTGCAGAATTACAGTATGAGCAAACATTATTTTTACTCACTGTTTAGCATCCAGAGACTCCATTTGTAGAGGAGACATTTCAGACTTGGGTCCATTGCTGCTTCCTGGACTCTCCATCGCACCAGGCTCCACGATCAACTTCTCTTCATCTCCTGTGTAACCAAAGCACATTACAAAGACCTGGACAGTAACTTATGATAATATCATATCTATATTTATACAGATGATATAGCTAGCATAACCAGAACAAGGATTTTTGATCACTTGATTACTTAATACCTGAAAGGTCAGTATGGTGATGGTCACCTCCCAGGTTATAGAATCTGAATGATGGGAGGGGGGGTGGGGGGGGGGCAGGTGGTGGAGGGGCAGGGTCCTTGTAATAACTGTACCTATAACAAACATCTGTTAAAGGCAAATTGGACTTTAAGTTAAGGAGGAAAAATTGATAGATGATCAGTAACAGCGATACAGCATTGTAACTTGCGAATAAAATAGCGAAACACCCTATGTTGCTGGCTGTATATCAGTGCAAATACTCAATATCTCAATCTAAGGTCACCAAAATAGCCCCACACAATTTGCAAGGTTGATCAATCATCGTTCACTGTGAAATATCTACTGCCTTAACTTTACAATGCATGTAAATCTATAGTATGCAGACTTGAGTCGAGTTTTGAGTTATCTGACAGTCTGGTCATATGTATGTGGTCACATTATTTTCGCCTGTCTAGTTTGGGCCTATCTGCCGGGGATCGCGCATGCGTCTGGGTGAAAGGGTAGTCTGATTGTAGCAGCTAAAGATGACAGATGTTTATAAAGAAAATAGAAAATGGTGTTAACAACCAAAGAAGAATTTGAAGTATCTTTGTATGCCAGAAAATTACTACACATGGGACTGTCAACTAACATGTCAACTAATATTTTATAAAGTATTGGTGTTTCAAGATTCCGTAACAAAGTTATCATGTCTGCTGAGACTTAGCCGCAAACTCCCTTCTGGGTCATAAATCTATAGTCTGCGCATTTAATATCTGCCGCCTCGCTTTCGTAAATATTTTTGTCCGTACACCATTTGCAGCCACAATTTATATATTTATTTGCTCCATTACACGAGACCCTTGTGATTTTAACTTACTTGAAAGTATATCTTGTTTAATAACAGCATAACACGATGGTCTCCAGCATAAAGTATAGCAGTTATGATGTCATAAGGTGAAGGTCATATTACTGCGTTTTCATTGGTCAAAAAAAGTAAGCCCACGGCAGAGTCTAATATCAGGCACTAGACAAGGGGACAGAGCATTATGTGCCCATGCAAAGTTTCTATACTAACAGTAATTTTAGCATCTTAAAGCAAAAGCAATGCAAAAGGAATTTTTGTAGCTTTAATGTTCATATATATGAGAGGAACTAATAAACGCATGTAAGCTTAATTCAAGTTACGGCTTGACATTGACACAACCTAACCCCCACCCCACCCAAAATACCAGCAATACTATCAGCCACAGACATGACAGATGACAAAGTAAACAGAGCGACGGCCCTAGCGAAACTTGTCTGCTTTGATTGCGTAAAACTCATAATGTTGGCATCATGTGAATTCTTTTAATTTAAAAATAGGATTGTGAGTACGCCAAATTCTGTTGGGTCTTTGGTCCAAGTTGACAAATATAAACTGATTTTAGGCTTGTCAATGAAACATTTTGTGTCAAATTAGAAAACGAGGCGGCAAATAGTTTCCGTGCCGACTATAGATGCAACCCTTCACCTCCCATTAGAAAATGCCAATTTTTAATATTAATCTAGATGTAGATCTATCCCCACATAATAGCTGAATTAATAAATATGCACTCGCTTTTTTTAAGTATGTTATCTTTAATTAACCAACTTATCTAATTTTCACTTGCATACATACTGGTTTAGTATATATTCTTGCCACCAAAACAGAACAAACCTTCGATCTGCCTGGCTGATTCAAAACAAATGTCGGATGACGGAAATGTCAAATGATATGCCTATGGTTCGATTTTTAAAATTTGCTACGCCTATACCCAGATACCCACCTATCGGCACAAACCCATCTCCGATGTCACGGGGTGGCTTCGGCCTTCCGTTAGCTTCCCCGCTGTCCGCCATCTTCAGATCTTTGCAGTTATTATTGAGTTGTTACAGTTCAAAATTTCCTGATTATCAGATTCGGCCTAAATTTTCTCTCTGCTGGCTGCTGTCACAAGCAGTAACCTTGACCTTTACAGAATCTATGCCAGAGCCCGATCGTAAAAACTCGTGTATGGCGATTAAATAGTTACTTGTGGCGGAGTAGATTTCGTTCAAAAACTGCCACGATGAGTTTAAGGTGGTAACATTTACAAGATAAGATCACAAAAAATTAAATTTTACGTCGGTACAACGGGTTAATTAAAAGGGTAATATTAGCACTTGCGCGCCATTAGCCGACAATTGAGGACCCACGCAGGCCTAAATCATATATCAGAAAAACTATTCGGTACATTTCTTACGGAAAACAAGTGGAAACTTATATATATTTAATTACAAGATGCCGCATTTAACCATCTTCATCAATGAACGTAGTAGGCCTACTGGGACTAGTAAGTAGTTCCTTTAGTTCAAATTTAAGTTTTTAATTCGCATATAGCAATACGCATGTCGGTTTGCCAACTGAGACAATTTATTTGTGCAAGCTCATTTTTGTCACTGGGGGTTTTAGCTGGGCGATGCTTAATTTATCTCGGCCAATATGCATCTGCTTTAAATATCTCGTGTAATCGAAAGTGTGAAACGGAAAGCAGCATAAATCTTTGCGGAAAGTGACGCGGTCTGGCGAAGAGGGGAAATTGTAAAAGTTTAAACGGTAACGAAAGCTTTCCCATGCAACGACAGATCAGGATTCGGCCCCCCATATAATCCGCCCTGCTCGCTCCGCCACCGCCCACCGCAGACCGGGATAACCGAGTTGCTCCAATCGACATTGCGGACACATCTAAGGCGGTTGGTTGGTTATTCAGGACGCTTTAACCACTTTTGGTCATATCGCGTCAATGGGAGAAGGAAAGGAGAGTGGAACCATGTTCTCGGGGGTAACCCCCTAGTCTTTACAAAGAAAGACATGGGATCTTTATCCACTCAATGCGAGCGCTCTAGCCCACGCAGCTATCGCGCCGGCCCCCACATCTAATGCGGCCGCTGGTGCATGCAAAGGGTGCATAGGTGGAACCGACAGGCAGCTTCATTTGATAATATATAGATAATGCATGTCCAGGTTTTTCAAGATGTGGTGGTAGAGGATTTTAGACTGCAATATCACGACAAGGGAAAGGGTCTAGTTGGAAGGGCGTCGGGAGTCTTGAGGCATGGGGCAGCTAATTTTCTCGAAGAAACACACGCTTCCGAGGTTATGGAATAAACACAACGCTATATAACATATGGTAGTTTATTTTAATGAAATATAATCCAGTTTATTCTTTAACAAGAAATGTTAACACTTGTTCACATCAACAATGACAATAATCTGCAAAGCATCATTACTAAAATGCACAGCATGAGATAAAAACGTGATATATAGAACATATCAGTGCTAAATAGTAATCAAAACACAATCAAACAAAGAAATCGATAAAAACTGAAGGAACTTGCACTTAAACGTACACCAAAAAATCCGACAATGGCGTCGGTAACATAGTTAAACAAATTAACAAAAGATCCATATATCCATAGATTTAGATAACAAACACTTTGGCTTGCACACCACAAAGTATTCCACGGTAACCTCCAACAAATTGTCCGTATGATGTTTACAGAGGATAATCCCACTGCCATAAACACATATACGGCACTCAGGACTTTGTGCCCTGGTATTCCATACATTCAAACTGAATCGTCCAAACAAAGTTTGAAACTCAGCATTAGCGATAGTCAGCTGTCTAAATAACTTGGTACATGCATAAACATTGATTTATCGAGAATACCAGGTTAGTGTTGCAATACAAGCTTGTAATGAATGGTATACGGACTATAAATATATGTATATAAAATGTTATACAAAAAAGTTAACATGTTATATAATAAATCGTCAACACTGTCGTCCTCAATTAGACAAATGTCACCATGAACAATTGTAAGATTAACATGGACCATGGGAGGAACGCTCCAGAGCGCTGATTGCATTGACATCGCCGTTATTATGATCACACATACACGGAGTGGAGCGTGTTATATGTTATTGCTGTAGGAGTTCTCGGGGACCTTCGTTTAACCATGGTTACGTGATATCGCGAGGACAGGTGTCCATAGAACCAATATATAAGGCCTATAAGAACAATAGAGAATACGTTGGTCCACAAAAATGTGGGTTCCCCGTTATTAGGCGGCGTCGTATCACAGGTTTGACAACGCACAGTATAGCATAGTGTATCCCCGTCACACCCTTCCCCCTCCCGAGCCAGTCGGTATCCGCAGGTCACGTGTATTGATTATCTGTAGAGGTCTGGGTTCTCCTGAGAGTGTCCTGGGGGGGCGGGGTACAGGGCCGCTGTCCGCTGCCCCGCTGCCGAGGGGGAGCTCTCGGTGTGTGGAGGGGGAGGCTGGGTGGTGGTGGGGGAGGGCGGCACGGGCAGAGATAGTTGGGAGTACCCGTAAAACTGAGACAGGTTTGAGTAGTAGGGCGTTGTGGTGCCCTGGGAGACCGGCGGGAGGGGGTCCAGGGCTGGGAGCTGGGGGGGTAGCGGGGCACCGGGGCTCGCCAGGGAATGGTGCACGTGTTGGGGGTCCACCCCCTGAGGGGCTGGCGCTGCGGGGTCACCCCCCGTCTCCTCCTGCGGCTGTTGCTCTAGCTGAAGCAGGGAACCAGCCGCCGCCGCTGCCTGCTGCTGCTGCTGCTGCTGCTCCAGCTGAAGCAGGGAACCCGCTGCCGCCTGCGCCAAAATCTGCATATTGGAGTTGAAATCCGCAATAGACATGTGCTGGAGCGCCCCCTGCGGTGAAGATTGACTGAAGCCGGCCCCCTGGGCGTGGAGGTCTGGGGAGGCTAAGGGGGGCTGGACGGCCGCGGGGAGGGGCATGCCATGGGGTGCCGCTCTCGCCAGGTGGTACTGGGGGGTGGCGCTCACCGCCGTCGGCGGGAGAGTGGTGGCGGTCACGTGGTTCAGCCCCATGACTCCGCCGCCGTCCATGCCTTGCGCATGCGCCATACTGGAAAACACATTGACGGCCTGACCGGCGGGAAAAACCGGCCGGAGGATTGACCCCATACCACCCCTAGCTGCCGGGGGGTAGCCACCCCCTCCCCCTCCCCCCGCCGCCGCCCCCGCCGCGGCCCGACCGACGTTACCGCCAATTGTTGCTCTGGACGGCGTGAGAGAAATCCCACCCCGTTTGCGCCCGGCGCGCCTCCTGGCGGACCCCGTGGGGACCCCACCGACACCCACACCCCCGTCCGCACCCTCACCCCCACCGGGGCCTCCGCCGCCGTCCCCGCCCGCGGGCGCCGCGTGCACCTTCATGTGGTGATCCAGATTGCCCTTGGTGATGAATCCCTTGCCGCAGTCCTGACAGCGGTACGGCCGCTCGCCCGTGTGGGTCCTCGAGTGCGTCTGGAGCACGGACTTCTGCCGGAACGACTTGCCGCAGACGTCGCAGGTGAAAGGTTTCTCCCCCGTGTGGATCAGGCTGTGGCGCTTGAGGACCTCCTTGCAGTAGAATCCCATGTCGCACACGGGACACTTGACGGGCTTCTCCCCCGTGTGTGTGTACAGGTGGCGCTCCAGATAGCTCTTCTTGCCGAACTGCTTGCCGCAGAACGAGCACTTGAACTTGTCGTCGATGGCGTGCTTGGCGCGCATGTGCGCCTTCATCGTCGAGTGGCAGGCGAAGACCATGGCGCAGTGCGCGCATGCGTACGGCCGCTCGCCCGTGTGGACCCGCATGTGCTGCCGTAGCCCCGCCTTGCGGAGAAACTCGCGGTCACACTCGGGGCAGTGGTACACCTTGTCGCGGGTGTGGATCCGCTTGTGGAAGTAGAACCCCACGTTGCTGCTGAACTCCTTCCCGCATTCCGGACACTTGAAGATCTTCTCACAGCCCAGTTCAGATTTGACCTTTTTAGCTTTCATCTTCTTGGCCTTCTTCAAGCGTTGGTCCGCCCCGCCGCTGCCGCCGCCGCCGCCCCCGCCCGCCGCCGTCGCAACCGACTTGACCTTGTACTTGAGGAAGATCTCCCTCGGGAGGCGGTCGCCGTGCTCGGAATGCACCAGCTTCTTGTGGCTGGAGAGGCGCGACTTGCGGGCGAAGGCCTTGCCGCAGGCCGCGCACACCCACTGACGGCCGCCCTGGTGCTCGGCCACGTGCTCGCGGAAGGCCTGCTCCGAGCCGTGCCACGTGTCGCACACCGAGCACTGGTAGCGGTCCGTGCTGTGGCTGTGCGCGTGCGCCATCAGGTCCGCCTTGCGCGGGAAGCGCCGCGCGCAGCCCACGTGGTCGCACCCGTACGGCCGGTCGCCCGTGTGCAGGTCCATGTGGTCCGCGAAGGCGTCCCTCTGGTCCGGGTCGAAGTCCTTCTCGCAGAGCGGGCAGTGGAAGGAGCCCCCAGATCCGGAATGGACGGCCACGTGGGCCACCAGGATACGCTTGAGGGCAAACTGCTTGCCGCACTCGCAGCACGCGTACTGGGCCTTGGGAGCGGGGCCAGGGGCGGGGCCAGGGACGTCACCGCCGGGGGCGGGGGCGTGCCTCGGGGCGGCGGCGGCGGCGCCCTTCTTCTTGGCGGCCGCCCCTCCTCCCTTCGGAGCGCCGCCCTGGTGGTACACCGACTGGCCGTCCTTGACCCTGACCTCGAACATGCTAAGGTCCATGTTGCGGACGCTGAGGTCTGAGGTGAGCTTGAAGGTCAGGCCGCCTTCCTTCAGCGCCGCCGCCTTCGCCAGGAGCTTCTTCACGTTAGCGGTGCGCCGGGGTTTGCGCGGTATCTGCCCAGGCACTGCATCGCCACTCCCTGCCGTCGCCGAGGATACGGTGGTCGCCGGCGTCAAGGCGGCCCCCCCGGGGATAGCAGCCATGGATACGAGCGGGGATGCGGCGCTGGCGGCCATGGGGGCCAGGGATGTGGACGCGGGTATCATGAAGTCTTGTCTGATCCCGGCCTCCATGCTCATAATGGCCTTGTCGGCCATCTCGGCGACGGCGCTGGTCAGCAGGCCCGACGCCGTGGCGGCCTGTACGCCGCCGCCGGAGCCCCCCACGCCGCCCGGGTACCACAGCTGTCTCATCTGGCTGAGGTAGTACGGGTTGAGATGTGACGGTGGCTGCCCCGCCGGCGGCTGGGGTTGTGACGGCTGGGGTTGTGGCTGGGAGGCGGTCGCGGTCGCAGCCTCGCTGGCGCCGGGGGTGTGTGTCGCCACGGACGACGCCAGCTCCTTGGATACCGTCGCGTGCTGCAGCATAGCGGCGGCGGCAGCGGCGGCCACGGCAGCCGCGGCTTGCTGCTGTTGCTGCTGCTGCTGCTGCTGCTGCTGCTGCTGCTGATGGTGTTGTAGTTGGTGGGACTGGGACTGGGCACAGCTGACGGCCACAGTGGCGGCGGGTTGGGGTGGGGGTGGCATTTGGTAGCCGCCGTATTGCAATACCCCGCCCTGCTGGGCGTATCCGGCGGGCAGGAGAGCCTGGCTCACCGCCGCGGGGTACCCACCCAGGCTGCGTAGGGCAGGCACCGGGACCGTGGGCTGCGCTAGCGTCGGGGTCGCAGCGACGCCCGCCCCACCCATAACAAACCCACCCCGGTCCGCGCCCTGGTTGGCCGCTGAGGCTGCCCCGAGGGGAGCCGCCGCCTCCTCCTCCTCCTCGGACAGGGACGGGGAGGAGGCCCCTGAGTGGACATGGTCCAGACCCTCCATGGTGGGCAGGAAGAGCGGGTTGCGGGGCGGGGGCGGCTTGCGCTGGCTGCGCGGTATGGGCGCCGTGGGAGGGGTGTCCGGCCCCCCGTGCATCTTCAAGTGGCTGTCCAGATTGCCCTTCGTGATGAACGCCTTGGGGCACAGCTGACACTTGTAGGGCCGGTCCCCGGTATGCGTGCGCATATGCGTGCGCAGCACGGACTTTTGCCGGAACTGCTTGCCGCAGACGGAGCACACGTGCGGCTTCTCGCCCGTGTGGATCAGCAGGTGGCGCTCCATGACCTCCTTGCAGGTGAAGCGCTTGTCGCACCTGGGGCACTGGACGGGACGCTCGCCCGTGTGCTGGTACATGTGCTTAGTCAGGTAGCTCTTCTTGCCGAACTGCTTCTGGCAGACGTCGCACTTGAACTTGTCGTCGATGGCGTGCATGGCGCGCATGTGGGCCTTGCGCGACGAGCTGCACGTGAACTTCATGTCGCACTTGTCGCAGTTGAAGGGTCGCTCCCCCGTGTGGACAAACATGTGCTTCTTCAGCCCGTCCTTCCGGATGAAGTCCTTGTCGCAGATGGGGCAGCGGAAGACCTTGTCCCTCGTGTGCAGTCGCTTGTGCAGGTACAGCCCCATGTTGGTCTGGAACTTCTTGTCGCAGTCCTTGCACTCGTACGACTTGTGGTTGCTGGGTTTATTCTCCCCGCTCCCTCCTCCTACTCCCCCGGCGGCCGCCGCGGCTCTGTTGGCCGACTTGAGCCTGAGCTTGGGTGGCGGGAGGTCGGGGCGGTCGTGGCTGGTGCCGGGACCGGGACCGGCGGTGGCGGTGCCCGGGGCAGCGTGCGCGGTGAAAACGTGGGTGTCCAGCTCCCCCTGGTCGTGGAACTCCTCTGTGCAGTTCTCACACTTGAACGTGGCGGGCGCCTGGTGTTCCTGAGCCACGTGGCTCTTCAGCTTTGACTGCCTGGTGAAGGCCCGCTCGCAGTGGGGGCACCGCCACTGCTGGGGGGCCTGGGGTAGGGACTGGGGCTGGGGCTGGGGCTGGGGCGCCGGTGGGGGGTGCTGGTGCTGGTGCTGGGGGTGGTGGGTCGCCACGTGCTCGGCCAGTGCCGCCTCGCTGGGGAACCCAGCGCCGCCGCCGCCGCCGCCGCCGCACACCAGACACGTGACCGGCACGTCCACGTGACTCCTCCCGTGGTTGGACAGCTCCGCCTTGCGGAGGAAGCGGTGACCACAGCCGTCGACCCAGCAGAGGAAGGGTTTGGGACCCGAGTGGAGGTCCATGTGGAGGCCGAACTGCTCGCGGTCGAGGAACTCCCGCTCACACAGCGGACACTCGTAGGGTCCGGCCCCGATGTGGACGCACATATGCGCCAGCAGCAGCCTCTTGGTGCAGTACTCCTTGGCGCAAATCTCACAGCCGTGCGGCGCCTTGGCCCGTGGCGACACCTGGCGGCCGCCTCGCCCCGGAGGAGCTGACTGCGGCGGCCTTGACCTTGGGGGACGTCCTCGCGGGCGCTTCACCGCGGGGATTCCCTCCTCGTCACCAGTCTCGTCCGGAGCGATGACGACTGGCGCGGGTCCCGGATCTGATCCAGAAGGAACATCGCCCGCCATTGAGTCCTGCATCGCGACGGCGTCCGGTCCAGGCGTGCTCACCAGTGGTTCCACCGGGTACTTCACGTCCGGGACGCCCGACTGTAGGTCAGAGCCAGATGGGTCCCGAGTCCCGGACGTCCGGTCCACGGGGTAATACGCCGGCTCCGACGTCTCATGGACGCCCGCGGCGGGGAGGCCGGAGTTCTCCATGGCCCACGTCACTTCCTGCTTGGTTCTCGCCAGTGCGAGGTCCGCTCCGCCAGTCCCGTTGCTCCCCCCTCCTCCTCTTCCTCCTCCTCCCACTCCCACTCCGAGGCGGGTGGGTGCTGAGGAGGCCAGCCGCAACCCGAACTGCGGCACGCCCCCAAACGGCGGGAGAGTGGCGGAGGAGGACCCGGGCAGGAAGTGCATGACGGACGGGATGGCGGCTCTGCTGTGGTGGCCGTGCATGCCGATGGTCAGCGGGTTGGCCAGCAAACTCTTGGCCTGCAGCGTGTGTATCCCGGGCAGCGTCTGCCCACCGCCGCGGGAGTCCAGGCCCGAGGAGAACGCGCCACGGGGTCCGCCGGGCGCCGGGATCGGCATCGCCATCGGGAGCGAGGAGATGGAGGTGGAGGTGGTCAGCGGCGGGTCGAAGTGGTTCCCGGCGGTGTACCCGAGGGAGGGTTTCCTCTCCGGGGTCATGACGTAGGCGTCCGGATCCATCTCAGCCGCGGTACTGGTCTGGTACGTGGAGCTGGGGACGAGTCTCTGGAAGGCGGCGGAGGCACTGGACACGGCGGAGGCGGCGATAGCGTCCCGGACGCCAGCTGTTCCGGATTTGCTCACAGCCCATTCAGGGTAAGCTGTCCCCATGGTGGTCACGGGGGTGCCGCCCGACGCCAGACTGTATATACCAGCGCGGGAAGCTGCTGGGTCCGCTTCGCCCACGCCATAAGCATTCGGGTGTGATGGCAATGCTGGATACATGTGCGAACTCTGCTCCCGCTTAACCATGTCGACGACCGTGGGGTCGGGGCTCGGGGTGAGGCCCGTGGGGTCGGGGCCCGGGGTGCGGCCCGTGGGGTCGGGGCCTGGGGTGCGGCCCGTGGGGTCGGGGCCTGGGGTGCGGCCCGTGGGGTCGGGGCCTGGGGTGAGGCCCTCACGGTCGGACCCAGTCAAGGAGCGGGTGGCCTGCTTCGCCACCCCCGCGGCCGCCTCAGCATGCTGGGAACCTCCCCTGAACCAGAGCTTAGACTCTGAGGAAGGCTGAACATCATCCTCCATTACTTCTCTAAGATCTAAAAAAAGAAAAAATATTCAAATCATAGTTGTTAAGAGGCATTTTGATCTCTTGCTTGGCTAAAGTAAGATATGAGAGAGAGTAGCTATCGTAACAGGGCCAATTCCTATATATATTTTGCACACATAGAAAGGATACAACAAAACTTTTTGAGATAATCTTACGAAAACAGTACTGGTAATTCTACTCTAGCAGTAAGATATTTCTCTCCTTTTATCTCTGTATTATCCTGATACTTTGGCTTTTTCACTATAGCCAATGAGGTGCAATTCTAAATTTGGTATTATTTTAAATTAACTTCAAAATGATCCTCATGCAACAACAAAAACACCATCAATTAAACATTTTTTGATGAAGGAAATGGCAATAGTAGTATTCATCTGGCTAATGTCTATTAAAACCAATACCCTGCCAAGCCTGATTTATTTTCCTATAATGAGTAGTCAATTGGGAACGTATTCTTAAATAAAGATTGCTCATTCAGGGGTATAATTAAAACATCAACATATCTATTACATACAGAGTTCATATTTACAGTCAGATCATGTCTAAGCCATTTTTCCAAACTATTTTAAACATCATAAGGCATAGGTGGCAAATTGCTGCATGAGTAGCTTTAATAATTTTTGCAACAAGCATATTATCTATACAGTGGCAGTAATCCATCAGGTATAGAACTCCCTCTGTTTTATTATCTTTTGACCGGAACTAAATACAGCACTGTGGTCCAATTATCAGCATTACCATAGAAGTTCATTGACCTATTCTCCTGAATAGCTGAAAGGGTTATTTAATTAGAAAAACCACTGTATTAAAAAATATCAAGCTTATAATATAATATATATTTTAAGTAATATGTAAGAATTATATATAGTGTATATAAAGCAATCTCTCAGATAATAATAAAGATAACAACCTTTTGTAATATATTTTATCAATGAAAACCAGAATTATTACTTCTATGAAAAAGCCTGATACTTAGATCTATATATTAAAGTTTACTAAACTTAACATTTATTCATATCAATAGCAAAGGTAAAAAAAAAAGCTATAGATCTGAAACAAAACTGCTTCATCTCTATATAAGGTTTTTAACGTTAGCCCAAAAAATTCTAAAATTTAAGCTAAGACTTACTTGATTATATGAAAACAGGACTGAACTGATAAACATGCTATGATACTAAATTTAAAGCTCATACTATACACAGATACAGGTGTACATAAAGAAGATTAAAGCAATATTCTTGGTTGGATTCATGAAATGATAGACAACATTAACTTCTCATCGGCTGTGCCATGATCGGGGCCGCTTTACACTTACAGTTAGGCCGACTTGTTTTAGAACACCAGCAAGTCGCCAACCCACCTTTCCATCGCACTGGACTGGTCTGACTGGTCGGTAAGCGGTGTTCCACTGTTCGAGTCCAAAGCGTACAGTCGGCTGTCGTTGGCAGTTACAAACTGTGGCCCTGTCTTTGACCAAAGCACGAATCTAATGGCAATTCAAGAGCCGCACGAGAAGCTACCTTTGATGGTCTTTCGCAATGTGCATCACTTTCTCGGTAACTTCGATCTGGAAAGGTAATTTTTCAAGGGTTAATGAACAACATTATCGTGTCCTACATTCTATATTTTTGATACCGTAGGACAGGACCACTTGCCAGAGATATTTTTATAACGCGATTGGGCAGATTTGTAACAGCTCCGTCTCAAGGAATTTTTCCGGGATTAGTTTTTCGCGTGCCCGAAACGAGGGATACATGTATGCAGTTGTCGTATTAGTACAACGTAACACTTTCAGTACTGACTCAGTATTTCAGGCGGACCTCGACTAAAACTTTAAATGTGACCCGCTCAGGTCCGGGTATCTCGGTCGGGACACGCGGTGAGTTTGTGTGTGATGGTGGGGAAGGGGTGGGTGGGGGGGGGGGGGGGTTAAAGGGTGTTCCGGAGTTTTAAATCCCACAAGTCCAGGGGTCCCGGTCCATAATATCCCGGTTAGTAATTAGCCTATAGATATTGTAGTTAAATATTGCTGATGTTTTGCTCAGCAAAGACATAGGGTTTAACGTGTTCCATGTATAACTAGCCGCCCCGCTCGCTCCGCTCGCGGGACGTCTAGCGTTCGTAGTAATAAGCGAAAGAAATAACAGTATGACAGTATTTTGTTTTATACGTCAAATAGTAGCAGGCAGAAGGTAGACATTGGGCAGAAATAATATCGATAATCATATTGACATAAATTGAGACCGGGAGCTACGGAATAACGGGACATCTATGTTAAGGATATTTAAACGCTGTGCAATTATTGTGCATCCAGTACAGAATACTCAAATTGCGGATAAAGCACGCTATAAACGAATATCAGTCCAGTAAAACTAAGGCCCAAGCTCATACATTGATTGAAAAAAAAAGAGGGTTGATTGAGTAAAAAAAAGGGGCTGTTTCCCGTCCGTTGTTCGTCATTTAACGTATTACTACTACCTTCAGTGGACTGGTTGGTCTATAGAATTGACGTGTGGACCGCTTAACTATACTGTAAAATTGGATCAAAGATCAAAAAGATCAAATCAATTCAAATAGGCAAGGTTCCCCGGGCAGAGTTCGTTCTCTTGCTACTAATGGGAAGTTGTGGACGCGAGACAGTACGGGATTTGTTTGTTTTTATGACGGTTCGGGCGATAAGGCGTTGGGAGAAATATTATTACTGTTGGCACCAAGCCAGGTAGCCCACCGCAGGC
>OZ025256.1:12449762-12484767 GCA_964019135.1 Arenicola marina | reverse complement strand
AAAGCAAATAGTTTACTTTTGTGCTTGAATTCGGAAATGACATTCGTGCTGCCGCCCTATAATATTGTTCATTATTTTGTAAATAATTACGATGACTTATGTGTCAAAATAAGCATATCTGGCACACTAACATTTTCTCAAGATTGTGACTTTCAGGCGTCTATAGCTACATTTGGCCCCTCTAAGACCCACCGTATTCCCGTGACCCTCTCGCCAGATCTCTGATAATCACTGATAAGCGCAACAATCGCCCACTTTATTAGTCTCCTTCAAGTGTCGCGAGACGGTCAATACGTATGGACAGTGGAGGAGGGGGGCGTGGCGTGGGTGGGGGGCGGTAAAGAAGGAGGCTGGCTAGAAATAATAATGAACGATAATAGTGATAATGAGTGGGGGAGGGAGGGTGGGTGGTGGGGGTGGTAGGAGGGCATGATCTGATGATAGCGACAACAACACACGAGGCAAGCGTAACGTCTTAAAAGTTTAGTTTTTTGTCTCGCGTCGCCGCGAATATGTCAGTCACAACATCATACATCTACCCGCATGTGTACCACCCCTCTACCCCTCTCAGGCCGCCCCCCCGCCAATACGTACGTCCCTGCCCCGGCGTGACACGTGGGCGGCCCCGCCCCACTGGGTGGTGGTAGGCTGGTGACAGGTACAGTGAGTGTGAAGGGAAGGCATCGGCCCCGGGGGTGTGCGATAACCAACTAGGTATGCTGGCCACCCGCCCCCCTGCCACCCACCCCGCCCCCCCCCCCCCCCACACACACACACCAACAGATCAAAGGGCCTCTTGGGCTATAGTTTCGAGGTATGGCGGGTGGGGGGGGGGGAGGAGGGGGAGGGGGGTGTAGGGGTGCAAGAAGGGGGCGAATGGGGGGCGTGCATGAGGGGGGTTGAGCGGATGGCTGAATACGCCACCCACTCACTCCCCTGCAGACTGTGACCAACTCTCGGGCCCCAGGACCCAGGCAGGCAGTGACAATCGCATGCAGCCCACATGCACACATGTAACAGTTATGATATCTTCATTACATTGCCGGCAATTATAACCATGGCAAGTTATATCGAGTATGTATACCGCCTGTAGGAAATATCGAGGTCAGGGTTTGTTTGCTGACACACACGACAAACCCAGTTCAGTGACTGTAAGTACATAACTATATATGAAGCACACATCCTTCTCATAACACTGCATGTATACCTGCTGACAGGCGAGTATACCCATGGCCTCGAGACGGACCTAGCTATATAGCTTGTGTTTCCATAGGACATCGAGTCACATCAGCTCACTCACCAGTTCACTCACTGGCGGGTGAGTATGTAAATGTGCCGCGGCCTCTCGGCGAGACAGAAAGACGAGCTTCGACCCACAGCCATAGCTCCAAGCCGGATATATACTAGCAGTACTGCTGTTAGTCTGAATGCAGTCAGTTAAAGTTGTGTACATATACACCAGTGTATACTGCCCTCTTATTGTTCAGATAAGATAGGTTGTCATCGCTGCGAACATTGACACTGGGGCAGATACATATATCAGCGTTCGCGCGTGGTGTACGTCGGGGGGGATCGAGCAGACGACATTTTGAGTTCGTGACGGAGTGGCAACGGAAGCAAAGCGATCTGTGGACAACCTTCTGTGTCTGTGACGTAGGGCTGTGTTACCGATACAGTGAGTGTCCACCACAAGCTGACAGCTGGCCACCGCCGTCCAGAACCGCAGAGATAACCTAACATGGATACACCTGATGGAATTCACATTCCGGTAAGTTACATATATTGGTAACTTATAGTTGCTTAGGCCTACTCTATCGAAAAGACCATAAGTTTTTTTATAGGCGTAATTTGCGTGTGACACATAACCCAACTAACGATCGCCCCCCCCCCTCCTCCCCTTCTAAATGATGCATTATCTGTCATTATCTGCCTATAGTGCACATGCCCTATAGGCTAGGGTGACTCCTGTGGTACGAAGCCCCACCCCAGGGGCGGATCTGAGAATTTGGAAATCAGGGTGGGGGGGGGCTCACTAAGAATTTGCGACCGGGGGATGGGCGGCGGGGGGGGGGGGGGGAGTGATAAGTGGATTTTTGTTTCGACTTTAAGTCTTTAACATCCCCTTGTTTGAGAGGGGTCGATTTTTAATCCCTACCCCCCCCCCCCCCCCTCACCATTTGGATCAACAAAATGTATTTTCGGAAAGCCCGATTTTTATAATGCATACTCAGGTTCCCAAGGGCGGGAGGTTGCAATTAACCCCCGACCCCCCCCCCCCCCACCCCTCGCTACAGATCCCCCCCCTGCACCCCCAACCTCCCCACACCCTCAAAGCGGATTTTAAAGTGGGCGATTCTATAGTGAAATTCAATTTATGGAGATCGAAGTATCACCCCCCCCCCCACCCCCGCACACACACACACACTCTTTTGAACGCTCACACTCGCAATCCTTGGTCCTCAGTAATTAAGCCCCCCTTCATATGTCGATATGATGTATATATAAATATATCTATACCTTGAGCCCAGGGTTAACCTACCACTAATGGCAGGGCCTAAATGGTCCAGTGACCTCATGTGTTTGCCATGTATGCTCTGTGGTTATTTACACAGAAGCCGGCGTGAGAGGGCGTGAGTCAGATAAGCCTGCTGAACTTATAGTTAAGTGAGTCAGACTGCCGTGTACAGACAGCATGCAGCCACCAGGTTCTTGTACCTGCACATCTAGTACATGTTGTCTAGATATCAAGCCAGGCGCCCTGATGCCTATCCTCTGAGACGTAGTGCACTGTGTACATGACTCTCGAGACAGACCAACGGGCCTAGAAAATCCACTTGAGTGAGCTCAGTAGCCCAACACCACGGCCCTCTCCTGACAGAGCGAGTTCCAAGAATATATTGGGTGAAATTTATGTCGCGGTTGCGATCACTTAAAGAATAAAATGTAGTTTTATGTGTTGTTTTTTTGTTGTGTGTGTCGAAATTGTGACGCATCTCTGGCGGGTTAACATGTATTAGGCGCTTGAACGTTCCGTGAATCAAGGTGTCTCACCAGCTGACGACTATAAGTCATCAGCTTTGTCCTTGTGCGGCGAGCCCAGCTGGACAACATGGACAATGAATGACCCACATGTAGCCTAAATTACTTGCGCTCCAAGTTTGCTTTTCGGGTGGGTTGACATCCGCCCGTCTGCATAATAATTAAGACGGGTGATTTGCAGCTTATTTCTAGCGGACATGTCGAAGAAAGTCTGCGATAAATCGCAGACATAAATGATTTATGTCTATGATAAAAACTTACAATAATATGCATCCGGTGCTTCACTTAATGTAACTAAACCTGTTCACACAGCACATGCCCTCTTACATTATGATTTTCATACTCTGTTGCAGAAGGTATTCGACACATTATATGACTGTGAATGTTATATAAAAGGCAAAAACCGCCGGGCAGCAGTATGCCCGAATTTTAATGACGTAGAAAGAAAGTCACACTTTCCCACACCGGATGCGCCAGCTAGGTTTGCATTTAAGTGCACGATTGCTTCAGAGGAGTAACCTTAATGTTATGACCTTTAATGTGTGAGTTACCCCCTCTCCAGGTCCGCCTGCACAACTTGAGCAAGGCGGTCTTACCAAACGAGGAGCGGTCCAGGCATCACTTCGGGACCATCTACTTCCCAGAAGGCACCTCGGCAAACGATGTCTGCGTCACCATATCCAAAAAGCATGGCGCCAACACGGGGCTGTGGCTCCTGCAAACGCCGAAGGTCAAGGCCACCGCGGGGTCAGGGGCGGTCAACAACAATAAGGCCATCCTGACAAATGACATGTTCGATACGATTAAGGACGCCAAACACCGCCTGGCGGAAGGCAGCTCTGGTCACTACGTGGCGCTGCACTACACTGGCCCGGATATCTTCCTAGTCACGTGATGATGACGTCATACGGGTGCTGTAAGCAATCAGAATGGCTGGGAATGAAGCTACTTCAATTAAACGTATGATGGATCAAATAGACGTGGTTGCACACTGTGAGAAGTGAGAAGTTGGCATGTTTCTTTTATATCGTTGCAAGCATAAGGTATATATATATATATTATTTTGTGAGGGGATGAATAACATTGACTTTAAGCCATTCAAACAGTTGTTTCCCGCCAAAAGTCATGTCACATTTTTACCCTGATTATTGCAAAATCATTTTTGATAACTAAATTTTCATTTCTTGAAGCCTGCTCAGCATCGTCAGAATGGTTCCATAAACCAGTGAACTACACACAAAACTGTGACGTAGTACAAGTAACTAATTCAAACTTACGGTCATGCAGCTGGCAAGCAGAAAATGACTTTTTCTGCCAGATTTACCGTTACACTTTGAAGCCTGTGTTACAAATCTGTTGCTCAAGTGTAAATGCTAATCTTTTATTTGAGCTTACTACGCAATGTGTTTTCAATTTGCGGGAATTACCGGTGTAATCGGTACGGGCCTGCCATGCGTTACAGGATGGCTTCTCGCTTCTAATTGAGCAATATCAGCGTTACGCCAACAGACCGGTGTGGTGTGGTGCGATTCAGATGTCTCTAATTGTATCAGTGTATAGGAAGTATTAGAACGTGTCTGTCTGTATGTCAGATGATTCATGGTGTGATAGCCAGCAATGGCCGACCAGCAGGCGAGTATCCTACAGCGAAAGGACTCGATAGGGAAAGATGTCAGTGGCGATATTCATAAATCCCAGTTAGCGCAAATCTACGTAACGCTAAGTAAGTGCAAGATTTTGAAACAAATTTCCGGGATTAAAACACCAAAACCGTTTTTCGGAAGATGAAATTGGCCAAATGGAAGTCCACAATTTATTGTGATTGTGAATCCTACCGCCAGGGGCGTGAGAGTCTGAGACGAACAGGATTACGACATGCGTAACTTGCTCCATGTTTACGAATACCGGTTCAGAGGGGTCTCGGCTTGTTGCTGACATACCGCACGCACATAGCTTACGCACGAAAGGTGTCTTAATTTACGTCTTTAGCCTTAGTGGCCGGATTTGATAATCCAGAAACTGTATTTTAATAGAAGGTTGCCCCTTTCCTAAACCCGAAAAAACGTTCGATTTATTTTACCTATTTCTCATATACCGATGCACGTACATACCGGGTTGTGCCATTCAGTAAACGTGATGGTAGTAGCAACATCTAGCAGTAGACACGGCATATTCAATGGTCCCGTCGTCACTCTGACTGTATAATGGGCCTGCCAGATGTCATACATGAGCCACTTGTGGCCTATGAATACCGCTCCAGATCCATGTAATGTATGTGATGTGTGTGTTGGTTGCTAAGGAGGTAACATGTGATATGATGCTGTTTTGTCGAAGCTGACGGTACAAACGAAACCCGTAAGTATTTGTGAGAATGACCCAGCAGTCACCACCCACTTGCATTATAGGTGCTATTGTTTGCACCTACCACCCCGCTTCCCTGCCCCCCCCCACCCCCCCCTCCCCCACGAATGGTCAGCTTTGCTTTTGTATTTTGACGTATGTGTACCATTTTTCCACTTCTAAGAAATATTTAGCAATTTTTACTTATGAACCTTATATGATGTAACTCGGCAGTGAATGAGTGGGAGGACAAACTGGATCGCCCATTCTCAAGGTGTACCTCAGAGCGCAGATATCTTATGTACGATACGCTTATGTCGAACATACCGCTAATTAAGAATACTTACAATTTGTTCATTTGTAATGAAATAAAAAAAAACGGTTTGTTGCATTAACTTGAAAAAGTCAACGCAAGCTTATTCTTCAATGTTAAACTACTGTTATGACGTCATGCTGTTGTTTAAACTGCACATCAATTATGAAGAATTTAGTGTTTTTGGTGTGCTGAACTCAAGGAGACCTAAATTTCCTTCAATGTTGGCGGTTACGAAATCGACAATCGCAATCAATGTCAGTCGTGGGCATTACTTGAGCTGCGCAGAAACAAGTCCTTGCCGCACAAAATACAAGAGCAATGAACTATAATGTTCGATGATCGAATCCACAGGATATTGCCACTTGTTACGTTCCGAAAATGACGTCGTTATTTACACCACTAGTTGTTAACCAAGATGACGTCATTTTGGGAGCGCGTTATCATACACGGTCTTCGTAAATAATGACGTCATTTTCGGACCTTAACGAGTGGCGAGATCCTGCGATCGAATCCTCTCGTAATAATTGTTACGTTATAACTTAAGTTACTTACCCTCCTTTTTTATGCGGCGCTAAACATACATATGGTCTGCATTACGAAATGTGCTGGCAATCAAGCAAACACAATAAAAAAAAGAACACATAATCTACATTTAGATTATGACGCAATTTTTTACGCAAAATACATACAGACATTTCCGTATATCATTCAGTAATCCAATAGCAATTGACTTCTGGGTCATTATTACAGGTGACTTAACGTCAATCATTATTGTCCCAGCATAGCTTAAAGCGTATAACACACCGTCTATTCACTACAATAATCAATTTTGGCGGCTCCGACAGGGAAAATAGGCTGGCGTCAGTCAGGTCTTTTATCTTTGGGTGACGTGGTCACGGGTCATGGGGCGCCATGGTGTGACGTGGTGACGGGTCATGGGACGCCATGGTGTGACGTGGTCACGGGTCATGGGGCGCCATGGTGTGACGTGGTCACGGGTCATGGGGCGCCATGGTGTGACGTGGTCACGGGTCCTGGTGTGACGTGGCCACGGGTCATGGGGCGCCATGGTGTGACGTGGTCACGTGGCATGGTGTCACGTGGTCACGTGTCATGGTGTGACGTGGTCACGTGTCATGGTGTGACGTGGTCACGGTTCATGGTGTGACGTGGTCACGGGTCATGGTGTGACGTGGCCACGGGTCATGGGGCGCCATGGTGTGACGTGGTGACGGGTCATGGTGTGACGTGGTGATGGGTCATGGTGTGACGTCGTGACGTGTCATGGGGCGCCATGGTGTGACATGGTGACGGGTCATGGGACGCCATGGTGTGACGGGTCATGGGGCGCTATGGTGTGACATGGTAACGAGTCATGGGGCGCCATGGTGTGACGTGGTGACGGGTCATGGGGCGCCATGGTGTGACGTGGTGACGGGTCATGGGGCGCCATGGTGTGACGTGGTGACGGGTCATGGGACGCCATAGTATGACGTGGTGACGGGTCATGGGGCGCCATGGTGTGACGTGGTCACGGGTCATGGGGCGCCATGGTGTGACGTGGTCACGGGTCATGGGGCGCCATGGTGTGACGTGGTCACGGGTCATGGGGCGCCATGGTGTGACGTGGTCACGGGTCCTGGTGTGACGTGGCCACGGGTCATGGGGCGCCATGGTGTGACGTGGTCACGTGGCATGGTGTGACGTGGTCACGTGTCATGGTGTGACGTGGTCACGTGTCATGGTGTGACGTGGTCACGGGTCATGGTGTGACGTGGTCACGGGTCATGGTGTGACGTGGCCACGGGTCATGGGGCGCCATGGTGTGACGTGGTGACGGGTCATGGTGTGACGTGGTGATGGGTCATGGTGTGACGTCGTGACGTGTCATGGGGCGCCATGGTGTGACATGGTGACGGGTCATGGGACGCCATGGTGTGACGGGTCATGGGGCGCTATGGTGTGACATGGTAACGAGTCATGGGGCGCCATGGTGTGACGTGGTGACGGGTCATGGGGTGCCATGGTGTGACGTGGTGACGGGTCATGGGGCGCCATGGTGTGACGTGGTGACGGGTCATGGGGCGCCATGGTGTGACGTGGTGACGGGTCATGGGACGCCATAGTATGACGTGGTGACGGGTCATGGGGCGCCATGGTGTGACGTGGTCACGGGTCATGGGGCGCCATGGTGTGACGTGGTCACGGGTCCTGGTGTGACGTGGCCACGGGTCATGGGGCGCCATGGTGTGATGTGGTCACGTGGCATGGTGTGACGTGGTCACGTGTCATGGTGTGACGTGGTCACGTGTCATGGTGTAACGTGGTCACGGGTCATGGTGTGACGTGGTCACGGCTCATGGTGTGACGTGGTGATGGGTCATGGTGTGACGTGGTGACGGGTCATGGGGTGCCATGGTGTGACGTGGTGACGGGTCATGGGGCGCCATGGTGTGACGTGGTGACGGGTCATGGGACGCCATATTGTGACGTGGTGACGGGTCATAGGGCGCCATGGTGTGACGTGGTGACGGGTCATGGGGCGCCATGGTGTGACGTGGTGACGGGTCATGGGGCGCCATGGTGTGACGTGGTCATGGGTCCTGGTGTGACGTGGCCACGGGTCATGGGGCGCCATGGTGTGACGTGGTCACGGGTCCTGGTGTGACGTGGCCACGGGTCATGTGGCGCCATGGTGTGACGTGGTCACGTGGCATGGTGTGACGTGGTCACGTGTCATGGTATGACGTGGTCACGTGTCATGGTGTGACGTGGTCACGGGTCATGGTGTGACGTGGTCACGAGTCATGGGGCGCCATGGTGTGACGTGGTGACGGGTCATGGTGTGACGTGGTGATGGGTCATGGTGTGACGTGGTGACGGGTCATGGGGCGCCATGGTGTGACATGGTGACGGGTCATGGGACGCCATGGTGTGACGTGTCATGGGGTGCCATAGTGTGACGGGTCATGGGGCGCCATGGTGTGACGTGGTGACGTGGCATGGGGCGCCATGGTGTGACATGGTGACGGGTCATGGGGCGCCATGGTGTGACGGGTCATAGGGCGCTATGGTGTGACATGGTAACGAGTCATGGGGCGCCATGGTGTGACGTGGTGACGGGTCATGGGGCGCCATGGTGTGACGTGGTGACGGGTCATGGGGCGCCATGGTGTGACGTGGTGACGGGTCATGGGGCGCCATGGTGTGACGTGGTGACGGGTCATGGGACGCCATAGTGTGACGTGGTGACGGGTCATGGGGCGCCATGGTGTGACGTGGTGACGGGTCATGGGGCGCCATGGTGTGACGTGGTGACGTTTCATGGGGCGCCATGGTGTGACGTGGTGACGGGTCATGGGGCGCCATGGTGTGGCGTGGCGACGGGTCATGGGGCGCCATGGTGTGACGTGGTCACGGGTCATGGTGTGACGTGGTGATGGGTCATGGTGTGACGTGGTGACGGGTCATGGGGCGCCATGGTGTGACGGGTCATGGGGCGCCATGGTGTGACGGGTCATGGGGCGCCATGGTGTGACGGGTCATGGGGCGCTATGGTGTGACGTGGTGACGGGTCATGGGGCGCCATGGTGTGACGTGGTGACGGATCATGGGGCGCCATGGTGTGACGGAGTGACGGGTCATGGGACGCCATAGTGTGACGTGGTGACGGGTCATGGGGCGCCATGGTGTGACGTGGTGACGGGTCATGGGGCGCCATGGTGTGACGTGGTGACGTTTCATGGGGCGCCATGGTGTGACGTGGTGACGGGTCATGGGGCGCCATGGTGTGGCGTGGCGACGGGTCATGGGGCGCCATGGTGTGACGTGGTCACGTGTCGTGGAGGTCGAAAAGTGGTGGACGGGTACACCTGAACATTTCCTTGAAACCCCAAATGCCCACTGTGACGAGTCGGCAGCGGGGCGGATGGGGGTGGGGGGGGGGGGTGACAATTTACAACGTAGGCTCATAATGATGAAGCCCACCATCGAGAATGTTAATGGGGTCTCCCACTGGATGTCGGAGGTAGAGGCACGTTTGTGTTTTCTTTTTGCCAGTTAGGCTGAGGTATGTTTGGCTGCTTGGGTTAGGGTTCGTATTATAGTTAGTGGATAAGGTTGGGACTAGGGTTGGGATGTCTCAGGGGTTCCGGTTCTGTCTCGACTGATATCAGACGGAGCCGCCCTCAACAATATAGGCCTCCTCTGTGGGCCACTGTTTATCCTGGGAACCCTAGCTCCGCCAGCCAGCAAGGCGCTATCGCTTCTTATAGGCATGTATCTCTTTTTATCACCGACTACTTCCTCAATCCGATCCGGTTCACTTATTGCAAACAGGTTTACTACCTTGTTGGTTTGGGGGGTGGGGGGGGGGGAGGCAAGCCGGTCCCCCTTTTTCACCGCCAAATCCGCATGGTGTGACGTGGTCACGGGTCATGGGGCGCCATGGTGTGACGTGGTCACGGGTCCTGGTGTGACGTGGCCACGGGTCATGGGGCGCCATGGTGTGATGTGGTCACGTGGCATGGTGTGACGTGGTCACGTGTCATGGTGTGACGTGGTGACGGGTCATGGGGCGCCATGGTGTGCCGTGGTGACGGGTCATGGGACGCCATGGTGTGACGGGTCATGGGGTGCCATGGTGTGACGGGTCATGGGGCGCCATGGTGTGACGGGTCATGGGGCGCCATGGTGTGACGGGTCATGGGGCGCCATGGTGTGACGTGGTCACGGGTCATGGGGCGCCATGGTGTGACGTGGTCACGGGTCCTGGTGTGACGTGGCCACGGGTCATGGGGCGCCATGGTGTGATGTGGTCACGTGGCATGGTGTGACGTGGTCACGTGTCATGGTGTGACGTGGTCACGTGTCATGGTGTAACGTGGTCACGGGTCATGGTGTGACGTGGTCACGGCTCATGGTGTGACGTGGTGATGGGTCATGGTGTGACGTGGTGACGGGTCATGGGGTGCCATGGTGTGACGTGGTGACGGGTCATGGGGCGCCATGGTGTGACGTGGTGACGGGTCATGGGACGCCATATTGTGACGTGGTGACGGGTCATAGGGCGCCATGGTGTGACGTGGTGACGGGTCATGGGGCGCCATGGTGTGACGTGGTGACGGGTCATGGGGCGCCATGGTGTGACGTGGTCATGGGTCCTGGTGTGACGTGGCCACGGGTCATGGGGCGCCATGGTGTGACGTGGTCACGGGTCCTGGTGTGACGTGGCCACGGGTCATGTGGCGCCATGGTGTGACGTGGTCACGTGGCATGGTGTGACGTGGTCACGTGTCATGGTATGACGTGGTCACGTGTCATGGTGTGACGTGGTCACGGGTCATGGTGTGACGTGGTCACGAGTCATGGGGCGCCATGGTGTGACGTGGTGACGGGTCATGGTGTGACGTGGTGATGGGTCATGGTGTGACGTGGTGACGGGTCATGGGGCGCCATGGTGTGACATGGTGACGGGTCATGGGACGCCATGGTGTGACGTGTCATGGGGTGCCATAGTGTGACGGGTCATGGGGCGCCATGGTGTGACGTGGTGACGTGGCATGGGGCGCCATGGTGTGACATGGTGACGGGTCATGGGGCGCCATGGTGTGACGGGTCATAGGGCGCTATGGTGTGACATGGTAAC
Source organism: Arenicola marina (assembly GCA_964019135.1). Lineage (NCBI taxonomy): Eukaryota > Metazoa > Annelida > Polychaeta > Arenicolidae > Arenicola > Arenicola marina. The sequence goes on along the minus strand of OZ025256.1, from coordinate 12,473,425 downwards.
GAGTCATGGGGCGCCATGGTGTGACGTGGTGACGGGTCATGGGGCGCCATGGTGTGACGTGGTGACGGGTCATGGGGCGCCATGGTGTGACGTGGTGACGGGTCATGGGGCGCCATGGTGTGACGTGGTGACGGGTCATGGGACGCCATAGTGTGACGTGGTGACGGGTCATGGGGCGCCATGGTGTGACGTGGTGACGGGTCATGGGGCGCCATGGTGTGACGTGGTGACGTTTCATGGGGCGCCATGGTGTGACGTGGTGACGGGTCATGGGGCGCCATGGTGTGGCGTGGCGACGGGTCATGGGGCGCCATGGTGTGACGTGGTCACGGGTCATGGTGTGACGTGGTGATGGGTCATGGTGTGACGTGGTGACGGGTCATGGGGCGCCATGGTGTGACGGGTCATGGGGCGCCATGGTGTGACGGGTCATGGGGCGCCATGGTGTGACGGGTCATGGGGCGCTATGGTGTGACGTGGTGACGGGTCATGGGGCGCCATGGTGTGACGTGGTGACGGATCATGGGGCGCCATGGTGTGACGGGGTGACGGGTCATGGGACGCCATAGTGTGACGTGGTGACGGGTCATGGGGCGCCATGGTGTGACGTGGTGACGGGTCATGGGACGCCATAGTGTGACGTGGTGACGGGTCATGGGGCGCCATGGTGTGACGTGGTGACGGGTCATGGGGCGCCATGGTGTGACGTGGTGACGGGTCATGGGGCGCCATGGTGTGACGTGGTCACGTGTCGTGGGGGTCGAAAAGTGGTGGACGGGTACACCTGAACATTTCCTTGAAACCCCAAATGCCCACTGTGACGAGTCGGCAGCGGGGCGGATGGGGGTGGGGGGGTGGTGACAATTTACAACGTAGGCTCATAATGATGAAGCCCACCATCGAGAATGTTAATGGGGTCTCCCACTGGATGTCGGAGGTAGAGGCACGTTTGTGTTTTCTTTTTGCCAGTTAGGCTGAGGTATGTTTGGCTGCTTGGGTTAGGGTTCGTATTATAGTTAGTGGATAAGGTTGGGACTAGGGTTGGGATGTCTCAGGGGTTCCGGTTCTGTCTCGACTGATATCAGACGGAGCCGCCCTCAACAATATAGGCCTCCTCTGTGGGCCACTGTTTATCCTGGGAACCCTAGCTCCGCCAGCCAGCAAGGCGCTATCGCTTCTTATAGGCATGTATCTCTTTTTATCACCGACTACTTCCTCAATCCGATCCGGTTCACTTATTGCAAACAGGTTTAGTACATTGTTGGTTTGGGGGGTGGGGGGGGGAGGCAAGCCGGTCCCCCTTTTTCACCGCCAAATCCGCTCGGTCGGGGGAGTCTTACCGCCAAAATCTATAAACGCACATTTTCAGAGCTCTATAGGGTATCTTTTTTATCACAAATGTCCGTTCTCTCAGGCATCAAGGCACCCGCGGTACCCCCCCCCCCCCCCACCAGATTTGTATAATAGTGCACTCCTCCCGGTAGTTATCTGCACCACGACCGCGGACATATCAGTGAATGTTACATTTAATTGAAGGGGGAGGTGGGGGGGGGGGAGGGGTGGGGGTAGCGGGGCTGTGGAGGTTCTGCCTATATATGATGTAAATTCCATATCAAGGCCGGGGTGCTTTCCGTATGGCCGTCGACCGCGATCGATCGCTCTCCTTGCGGTACAACTAAGGATTTAAACTTTGCCGATTGGTCAATTAAAGACGCGTACGATTTTAAACCGGAAGTGGGGTATGGTTCGCCGCGATCGAGAGCAGTCCCGCATGATAATATTAAACTCTGGACGACGATTCTTCTCAAATAAGTGGGGGTAACCCGTAAACCCTCGGCCGACGGCCATACGGAACGCACCCCTGGTGGAGGCGGTAAGTGCGAAGTACGGAGCGCCACCTAGCGAATGCTTGGCAGTAAATCTTATATATTATCACCGGCCGGGATTACCTGCTGACAACTGCTTACATGTAATTGTGATACCAACAGCGAGAATACTTGTAAATAAGATATCCGTGGCTCAATAGGTTATTTTTTGTTACTCTTGTGAAGGTTTTAGTTGTTACAAAGGTAATAAACTCCCCGAGGCAACTCCGCTTCATACCAGAAGGCGATTGCAGCCAGAGAACTACGCAAGGCAATCATCATGCAACCATGCAAGCTGTTGGATGTATTAGTACACCATATCTTTGAAGACACTCGTGTGCAGTCAGCACACGCTCTCTTCATGACGTGGTGTTTTAGGCCGGATTTGTGCACACACAGGCTGGCCTGGACCAAGGACCCTGCCGAGGCGATGACGGGTAATTAAAGGGGCGACATATGCCCAATATTAGGTGCCAAGGCCACGGCCCGCATTCTAACCCAGGACCTATTGATCAGCTATTTATTTGCTGCTTGAGCAACAACGTGTTCTAGGAGGCGCTTAATTCGTGCGTAATCGGCGAATGTAGGCATGAACTAAAACACACACACACACACACACACGCACACACACACACACACACACACACACACACACACGCACACACACACACACGCAAACACACACACACACACACACACACGCTCCTAGGCTCAGTACTGTGGTAGGTACACCCATGCTTAACAATGGGGACACCTGGTCATCTTATATGACATGAAAGTAATAAAAACATCATGCCGCCGTCTCATTTATGCCACATAACATAAAGTCAATATTATTTGATTTAAATTCGTGCTGTTCCTTTAGTAGATTTGCAGATGTTAACGGCCATAGACGACCATCAAGGGCACACAAGATTCCGGAGATACAAAGATTATAACACGATGTCATTGCACTGTGAGGACTTAACCATGCAGAGCTCGTAACACATTTAAATTACGTTAGGTGACGCATGACAACATGACAGTGCATGGTGTATATATATATTTATCTGGCATGAAAGTCGTTTTGTACATCAAGTTAATGGTTGAGTGTATCATCATGATTAAAAACATACTTCCGGCATTTTATTAAAGTTCTGAATCGAATACGATCACGATGAGTCAGAGACCCTCACAGTTATTGGAAGGCTCGTGACGGTCCGCTGGTCGCTGTCGGTAAACATGTGGTTGCATGGGGCTTGGGTTTTTATGTCTCTTGTAGGGCCCATTGTTCAGTCTGCGTACCCTACCATTTGACCTTTAACCCTTCGTCCCAAACTCTCGTATATTAACCCCACAATAACTCTCATCCATAATCCAAACCCTTAATCCAAAACCTCAACCCCTAATCCATAACCCCTACCCTTACTCTATAACCTTAACCTCTAATCCATAACCTCAACCCCAAATCCATAACTCCAAACGCTAACCCATAACCCAAGGCCTTAACCAGACCCTTTCTTTAGCTTGTAGAACGGCGATGTGGTATATAAGACTGTGGGGTGTGTTGTATACCAATACCCCACAGTCGTGCGACGTCTTGAGTCGGCAAAAATAAGAAATAATGTCGAGAAATGACATTATCAGTTTTATCGATGACAGAAAATAAGGGATATGAATACGATTACCAGTTGACAGGCTCGATTCCCGACACATCAAAACAGTCAATTAATATGCTGTTCCAATTACCCTGGAAAACACACTAAGATCAACTGCTTCTGCGGAGGATTCAAATGAAACATCTGCATGAGTGTTATCTGGTGAGACTCGGTACCCAAAGCACTTTCGGGGTCGTGAAGGGAACCTATTGCGTTGGATATGAGATACACTATACTTTAGGGGTAGAACCATTTCGTAAATCGTGAGTATGAAATTGACAATCATAGCTGATGATACGTACAAGTGAAAAGTATTCATGGCTGAAACTGACAAGAAAGTTACTGCTTTGTTTGTCGGACTTGTTTGTCGGACATAGCTCACGCGGAAATGAAATTTGCCACATGATTGGGTAAAAAAACCTCAATGACGTCAAAAACTGGTTGACAGCCTGGATCGGTTTATTTAAAACTTTTTACATTTCTAAATAACGAACCATTATTAAAAAAGATAGTAATCAATATCGCATTCATTCTATCAAACATGAATGTGTTTGGATCAGATTATGTCGGAGTGGGCCGGATCAGATTATGTCGGAGTGGTCCGGGTTGGATTATGTCGGAGTGGTCCGGGTCGGGATATGTCGGAGTGTTCCGGGTTGGATTATGTGGGAGGTTCCGGGTCGGGATATGTCGGAGTGTTCCGGATCGAAGTATGTCGGATTGTTCCGGGTGGGGATATGTCGGAGTGTTCCAGGTCGGATTGTTCCGGGTGGGGATATGTCGGAGTGTTCCGGATCGGAACATGTCGGAGTGTTCCGGGCCGGGATGTGTCGGAGTGTTCCGGATCGAAGTATGTCGGATTGGATATGTCGGAGTGTTCCGGGTCGGATTGTTCCGGGTGGGGATATGTCGGAGTGTTCCGGATCGGAACATGTCGGAGTGTTCCGGATCGGAATATGTAGAGAGGGTTCCGGGTCGGGATGTGTCTAGCTCCAGCTTGTAGAGTGTATCAATGCTCCTTTGTCACGCGATGAACGCCTGTGGATGAATAATGGCATCCAGTGACGTCATCGTACAAAAACGATCTTTGCTTTGTTTGTCGATGTGAACATTCGAGTCAAGGTGTGGCATGAGTGAGACATCTCTAGATCGACCCCGGGTCGTAAAAAAAAAGCAAACGAGCAAAGGTTCAAAGGTTCATATGTGGGAGTGTTCCGGGTGAGTATATGTGGGAGTGTTCCGGGTCGGGATGTGTCGGAGTGTTCCGGGTCGGGATATGTCGGAGTGTTCCGGGTCGGGATATGTAGGAGTGCTCCGGGTAGGGATATGTCGGAGTGTTCCGGGTCGGGATATGTCGGTGTTCCGGGTCGGGATATGTCGGAGTGTTCCGGGTCGGGATATGTCGGAGTGTTCCGGGTCGGGATATGTAGGAGTGTTCCGGGTAGGGATATGTCGGAGTGTTCCGGGTCGGGATATGTCGGAGTGTTCCGGGTCGGGATATGTAGGAGTGGTCCGGGTCGGGATGTGTCGGAGTGTTCCGGGTCGGGATATGTTGGAGTGTTCCGGGTCGGGATATGTCGGTGTTCCGGGTCGGGATATGTCGGTGTTCCGGGTCGGGATATGTCGGAGTGTTCCGGGTCGGGATATGTCGGAGTGTTCCGGGTCGGGATATGTCGGAGTGTTCCGGGTCGGGATATGTCGGAGTGTTCCGGGTCGGGATATGTCGGTGTTCCGGGTCGGGATATGTCGGAGTGTTCCGGGTCGGGATATGTCGGAGTGTTCCGGGTCGGGATATGTAGGAGTGTTCCGGGTAGGGATATGTCGGAGTGTTCCAGGTCGGGATATGTCGGAGTGTTCCGGGTCGGGATATGTGGGAGTGGTCCGGGTCGGGATGTGTCGGAGTGTTCCGGGTCGGGATATGTCGGAGTGTTCCGGGTCGGGATATGTCGGTGTTCCGGGTCGGGTTATGTCGGAGTGTTCCGGGTCGGGATATGTCGGAGTGTTCCGGGTCGGGATATGTCGGAGTATTCCGGGTCGGGATATGTCGGAGTGGTCCGGGTCGGAATATGTTGGAGTGTTCCGGGTCGAGATGTGTCGGAGTGTTCCGGGTCGGGATATGTCGGAGTGTTCCGGGTCGGGATATGTCGGAGTATTCCGGGTCGGGATATGTCGGAGTGGTCCGGGTCGGAATATGTCGGTGTTCCGGGTCGGGATATGTCGGAGTGTTCCGGGTCGGGATATGTCGGAGTGTTCCGGGTCGGGATATGTAGGAGTGTTCCGGGTAGGGATATGTCGGAGTGTTCCGGGTCGGGATATGTCGGAGTGTTCCGGGTCGGGATATGTAGGAGTGGTCCGGGTCGGGATGTGTCGGAGTGTTCCGGGTCGGGATATGTCGGTGTTCCGGGTCGGGATATGTCGGAGTGTTCCGGGTCGGGATATGTCGGAGTGTTCCGGGTCGGGATATGTAGGAGTGTTCCGGGTAGGGATATGTCGGAGTGTTCCGGGTCGGGATATGTCGGAGTGTTCCGGGTCGGGATATGTAGGAGTGGTCCGGGTCGGGATGTGTCGGAGTGTTCCGGGTCGGGATATGTTGGAGTGTTCCGGGTCGGGATATGTCGGTGTTCCGGGTCGGGATATGTCGGTGTTCCGGGTCGGGATATGTCGGAGTGTTCCGGGTCGGGATATGTCGGAGTGTTCCGGGTCGGGATATGTCGGAGTGTTCCGGGTCGGGATATGTCGGAGTGTTCCGGGTCGGGATATGTCGGTGTTCCGGGTCGGGATATGTCGGAGTGTTCCGGGTCGGGATATGTCGGAGTGTTCCGGGTCGGGATATGTAGGAGTGTTCCGGGTAGGGATATGTCGGAGTGTTCCAGGTCGGGATATGTCGGAGTGTTCCGGGTCGGGATATGTGGGAGTGGTCCGGGTCGGGATGTGTCGGAGTGTTCCGGGTCGGGATATGTCGGAGTGTTCCGGGTCGGGATATGTCGGTGTTCCGGGTCGGGTTATGTCGGAGTGTTCCGGGTCGGGATATGTCGGAGTGTTCCGGGTCGGGATATGTCGGAGTATTCCGGGTCGGGATATGTCGGAGTGGTCCGGGTCGGAATATGTTGGAGTGTTCCGGGTCGAGATGTGTCGGAGTGTTCCGGGTCGGGATATGTCGGAGTGTTCCGGGTCGGGATATGTCGGAGTATTCCGGTTCGGGATATGTCGGAGTGGTCCGGGTCGGAATATGTTGGAGTGTTCCGGGTCGAGATGTGTCGGAGTGTTCCGGGTCGGGATATGTCGGAGTGTTCCGGGTCGGGATATGTCGGAGTGTTCCGGGTCGGGATATGTCGGAGTGTTCCGGGTCGAGATGTGTCGGAGTGTTCCGGGTCGGGATATGTCGGAGTATTCCGGGTCGGGATATGACGGAGTGGTCCGGGTCGGAATATGTTGGAGTATTCCGGGTCGGGATATGACGGAGTGGTCCGGGTCGGAATATGTTGGAGTGTTCCGGGTCGAGATGTGTCGGAGTGTTCCGGGTCGGGATATGTAGGAGTGGTCCGGGTCGGGATATGTCGGAGTATTCCGGGTCGGGATATGTCGAAGTGTTCCGGATCGGAGTATGTAGAGTGGTCCGGGTCGGGATATGTCAGAGTGTTCCGGATCGGAATATGTTGGAGTGTTCCGGGTCGGGATATGTCGAAGTGTTCCGGATCGGAGTATGTAGAGTGGTCCGGGTCGGGATATGTCAGAGTGTTCCGGATCGGAATATGTTGGAGTGTTCCGGGTCGGGATATGTCGGAGTGTTCCGGATCGGGATATGTCGGAGTGTTCCGGATCGGAGTATGTCGGAGTGGTCCGGGTCGGGATATGTCGGAGTGTTCCGGGTCGGGATATGTCGGAGTGTTCCGGGTCGAGATATGTCGGAGTGTTCCGGGTCGGGATATGTCGGAGTGTTCCGGATCGGAGTATGTAGGAATGGTCCGGGTCGGAGTATGTCGGAGTGGTCCGTGTCGGGATATGTTGGAGTGTTTCGGGTCGGAATCTGTCGGAGTGCTCCGGGTCGGAGTGTTCCGGGTCGGGAAATGTCGGAGTGTTCCGGATCGGGATATGTCGGAGTGTTCCGGGTCGGGATATGTCGGAGTGTTCCGGATCGGAGTATGTAGGAGTGGTCCGGGTCGGAGTATGTCGGAGTGGTCCGGGTCGGGATATGTTGGAGTGTTCCGGATCGGAACATGTCGGAGTGTTCCGGATCGGAACATATCGGAGGGTTCCGGATCGGAATATGTGGGGAGGGTTCCGGGTCGGGATGTGTCTAGCTCCAGCTTGTAGAGTGTATCAATGCTCCTTTGTCACGCGATGAACGCCTGTGGATGAACAATGGCATCCAGTGACGTCACCGTACGAAAACGATCTTTGCTTTGTTTGTCGATGTGAGGGTCTGTAAGTGACGTCACAGACAGCGCGCGTTCACCTCCAGCGAATCCGGTTTTGGGTACATGACACTTCACCGCCCCATATACATAACACGGGGAGCTCTTTGTAATTGCGTGAAACGCACAAAAAAACCAGCGTCGTTCGATTTAAAACTAGTATGGTATGGAGGTACAGCCCCAAACATTTACTCCACATGGTTTTCAACTCTAACAGTGCATTCATATCCAAAACATCACCGAGTCTAGTTTGACGCCCATAGTAAAGTATAGGGACCCGCTGACTCGTTGTACCCAGAATGGTTGTTTCTAGAGGTGAGCGCGCGTTGTCTGTGACGTCACTTACATACCTTATTCGAGGCAAGGCGTGGCATGAGTGAGACATCTCAAGATCGACCCCGGGTCGTAAAAAAAAAGCAAACGAGCAAAGGTTCATTGAGGGATCTCACGTGGCGATACTAAAGTGGGCAAACATGTTGGTTACTATTTCAACAACCAGTAGACATTAACCCGACGGGGGCCGCACAGAGGGGGCGGGAAGGGAGGGTTACGTGAGTTGAGATGCAGGTGCAAACAAACCTGAATTGTGCGTTAAACTCCCGTTTTTTATTGTTGGGGGGGAGGGGGGGGGGTGCATTTATTGATAGTAACCACCCTTATTTTCTCTTTGAGTGTTGGACTCAGATTAGGACGTCCTCGATCGTAATCTGTGTCCAACACTAATACACAGTTTAGTCTAGTTAGGACGTCATCGATCGTAATCTGTGTCCAACACTAATACACAGTTTAGTCTAGTTAGGACGTCATCGATTGTAATCTGTGTCCAACACTAATACACAGTTTAGTCTAGTTAGGACGTCATCGATCGTAATCTGTGTCCAACACTAATACACAGTTTAGTCTAGTTAGGACGTCATCGATCGTAATCTGTGTCCAACACTAATACACAGTTTAGTCTAGTTAGGACGTCATCGATCGTAATCTGTGTCCAACACTAATACACAGTTGAGTCTAGTTAGGACGTCATCGATCGTAATCTGTGTCCAACACTAATACACAGTTTAGTCTAGTTAGGACGTCATCGATCGTAATCTGTGTCCAACACTAATACACAGTTTAGTCTAGGTGGCTCCGCCGGTTCGCTTGTTCACATCGTGTTGAATTAGTTAACCCTAACATGTACGTGACTCGAGCGTTCAGTATTATTTGTATGACATCACCATTCCAGAGGCGGATCCAGGGGTTTTAAAAGGGGGGTTCCAAACTTGCGACCGGGTGGAGGTCCACTGAATACTTGCGACCACGGGGGCGAGGAGTCCACGCCGCCTCAGATAGCGTTCTTCCTCAAGAAAAAGGGGGGAGGGGGGGAGGGGTCGGGAGTCGACGTTTGAGATGGCATAAATTTTGCATTGAAGAACGAAAAAAAGGGGGGGGGGCGGACCCCTTGGACACCCCCCTGGCTCCGCCCTTGCCATTCTGCATCAGTAAAACGAGAAATGTTGGAGAAGGGAGTGGTGGTTCCCTTATTCTTATAGCTAGCAACGACCACTTCCCGGTCACAGTTGTACGACTAACGTCGTAGCATATTATAGCCCGCCATTGCTCCACTGTAGCAGGCCTGCGAGCGACGACGTTCTGCAGGGTAACTGCAAGTTATATCGTCGGAGACGTTTTTCTCAGTGTAATGTGTATTTATAAACGCACCAAACACCAAATTTGTGTTCATAAATTTTCCTACGGACCGGGATGGTTTCGCAACGTGTTCAACGAAGGACTGTTTTATAATTCGTCCTCCAGCGGGCACCAACCAACGTGATGTATAGTGCTGTAGTAGTCAGCGGAGACTTGAACGGTCGAAGTAAACGCCCTTTCACTATGTGCGCTGATGACAACGATACAGCGTGGTTAAGTTTTTGGTAGGGGAGGTCATGCCTACCTTACCGGAACACAACGCTGTTTTTATGGTGAGAGGTGGGGCCGGGTGGTGTGGGGTCCGGGGCCGGGGGCGGGGGCAATGACAATTGGGTGACTTATGGAGAGTGGCGACTACCGCCGCCGTCAGTTGTTACAGAGGGGTGGGGCTTGCTATAGAACACTGACTCGAGTTGGCTCGACTGACAGACACACCGCACTCTTAAAGATCTACCCAGGCGTGACCCGTGGGGCGACGGGGTCTGTTGGGTCTGGGCGCCCACCACCCCTCCCCCCCCACCTCACCCAGCCCTCCTCTCCTTGTGGGGGCCCCACCTTAATTGTGGCCCCACCCTGTCACCCCCGGAGTCATGTTCATCCCCTCCCCCCACCACCATCCCCGTCCATACTCCCACCCTTTCCTCCTCAACCAGGGGCAGGGGCAGCAAGAACGCAGCTCAGCCGTGCGGCTGTGTCCCCAAAGAGGGTGTCACCCACATAGCAAGTCAGCCGCAGCCTCGCGCAGCTATTTTTCACGTGACGTGCTCGCCTGTTTGGGTGGTACAGTGAGACACCACCGTCCCACCGCCTGCCTGCCTGCCCCACCGACACCCACCCCACACCGTGGCCAGGTCGCGACGGCTCAACCACACCCAAACCATCCAACTAGATCACTCAACCCACTCAAGACTTTCTCGCCTCTCCTCTAACGTCATTGCACCGGATTCTCGTCGCGTTTACAGGACACGAATACTGAGGGATACATATCACACGAGGATACAGCTCAGCGGACCCAACAAGATGTCACCTTTATCGGGAATTATTCTCGCTGTATGTCTCGTCACATACGTTAGCGCAGGTACGTCTAAACGAAGGGAAACACAATATTATTTCACTTTATCCCAAATTAAGTATAAATATGCCTAACTATCTATATATCATATTCATGCAAAAAAATCCCACAACTCCCTCATCACTTAGATATAAACAACGTAAATATAATTATTAATCTATTAGCTGAATTACATTACATTTTGATTCAGAAATATCTTAATCTGTACCAGTTATAAGTCCAACTACGCATAATGATATACAATGTAGATATTTGGGTGTTTGAGTTGTTGGCGGCAAGACGAAAACGGCCCTTTCGCCCTGGTCTAAGTGTGAGAGTGCAGATATATATATGCACTCTCACACTTGAGCTGGTTGAGTTAGTCTGCTATTGTCGCCAAGAAGATCTAGTGCGAATTTACCTATGCTAATTTACCCTACATACTTAACTGGTCTAACTCTGGCTGACTACTAACATTGATCGCATATATGTATATAATTTGGTTGTGAGCTGTAAGTCTCAGTTATACATCTACGCCAGGTTTCAGGCTCCAGCGGGGTGAGGCATCGCGGCAGGAGTTCACGCATATGTCGTCGACAATGTGGTCAAATTGGGTCACCTGGGCATCAAAGCGACACGACTGCCTCCCCCCCCCCCTCCACCCCCCCCCCCCACATTTTCATTATTCCCGATCACATCCTTGGGTAGTAGTATTGATTGATTTGATCCATGTACTAGGATAAAATGCTTGTATCATGTATTTGTCCATATAGGGTAACATGCTAATGAACATATATCCAAGATGGATAATATATTTGTTTAACTCCATCCATATTGAATAGATTGATCATCCAGATATATCTTATCTTTTATCCTGTCAAACATCTGACACCATCAGACATCAGAAATCACCAAACATCATCAGACATCATCAGACAAGCTAAACAACATTATAAAACATAAAACAGACCACATCAAACATCAGACATCATCAGACAGCATGTGGCATGAAACATCAGAGATAGTCCTCATAATGAAGTAGTCACATTGGACATGGCCCTGATTGAACAACCTTTACGACATAGCGGACCCTTTACGACACTGTGGACCCTTTACGACACCGTGGACCATTTACGACATCGCGGACCCTTTGCGACACCGCTAACCCTTTGCGACACCGCGGACCCTTTACGACACCTTACGTCCCTTTACGACACCGTGGACCCTTTACGACACCGCGGACCCTTTACGACACCGCGGACCCTTTACGACACCTTACGTGCCTTTCCGACATCGCGGACCCTTTACGACACCGTGGACCCTTTACGACATCGCGGAACCTTTACGACATCGCGGACCCTTTACGACACCGCGGACCCTTTACGACACCGCGGACCCTTTACGACACCGCGGACCCTTTCCGACACCATGGACCCTTTACGACACCGCGGACCCTTTCCGACATCGCGGACCCTTTACGACACCGTGGACCGTTTACGACATCGCGGACCCTTTACGACACCGCTAACTCTTTACAACACCGTGGACCCTTTACGAAACCATGGACCCTTTACGTCACCGTGGAGCCTTTACGACATCGCGGACCCTTTACAACACCGTGGACCCTTTACGACACCGCGGACCCTTTACGACACCGTGGACCCTTTACGACACCGCGGACCCTTTACGACACCATGGACCCTTTACGACACCGGGGACCCTTTACGACATCATGGACCCTTTACGACACCGGGGACCCTTTACGACACCGCGGACCCTTTCCGACATCGCGGACCCTTTACGACACCGTGGACCCTTTACGACATCGCGGACCCTTTACGACACCGCTAACTTTTTACAACACCGTGGACCCTTTACGAAACCATGGACCCTTTACGTCACCGTGGAGCCTTTACGACATCGCGGACCCTTTACGACATCGCGGACCCTTTACGACACCGTGGACCCTTTACGACACCGTGGACCCTTTACGACACCATGGACTCTTGACAACACCGCTAACCCTTTACGACACCGTGGACCCTTTACGACACCGTGGACTCTTGACAACACCGCGGACCCTTTACGACACCGTGGACCCTTTACGACATCGCGGACCCTTTACAACACCGTGGACCCTTTACAACACCGTGGACCCTTTACGACACCGTGGACCCTTTACGACACCGTGGATCCTTTACGACACTGTGGACCCTTTACAACACCGTGGACCCTTTATGACACCATAGATCCTTTACAACACCGCGGACCCTTTACAACACCGCGGACCCTTTACAACACTGTGGACCCTTTACAACACCGTGGACCCTTTACAACACCGTGGACCCTTTATGACACCATAGATCCTTTACAACACCGCGGACCCTTTACAACACCGCGGACCCTTTCCGACACCGCGGACCCTTTCCGACACCGCGGACCCTTTCCGACACCGCGGACCCTTTACGACACCTCGGACCCTTTCCGACATCGCGGACCCTTTACGACACCGCGAACCCTTTACGACACCATGGACCCTTTACGTCACCGTGGAGCCTTTACGACACCGCGGACCCTTTGCGACACCTGAGTCTCTTTACGACACCTGGGACCCTTTACGACACCGTGGACCCTTTACGACACCGCAGACCCTTTACGACACCGTGGACCCTTTACAACACCGTGGACCCTTTACAACACCGTGGACCCTTTACAACACCGTGGACCCTTTATGACACCATAGATCCTTTACAACACCGCGAAGCCTTTACGACACCATAGACCCTTTGCAACACCTTGGACTCTTTGCAACACCGTGCACCCTTTACAACACCGTAGACCTTTAACAACACCGCGAAGCCTTTACGATACCATAGACCCTTTGCAACACCTTGGACCCTTTGCAACACCATAGACCCTTTACAACACCGTGGACCCTTTACGACACCGTGAAGCCTTCACGACACCGTGGACCCTTTACGACACCGTGAAGTCTTTGCGACACCGCGGACCCTTTACGACACCGCGGACCCTTTACGACACCGCGGACCCTTTACGACACCGCGGACCCTTTACGACACCGCGGACACTTTACGACACCGCGGACCCTTTACGACACCGCGGACCCTTTACGACACCGTGGACCCTTTACGACACCGCGGACCCTTTACGACACTGCGGACCCTTTACGACACCGTGGACCCTTTACGACACCGTGCACCCTTTACGACACTGCGGACCCTTTACGACAACGTGGACCCTTTACGACACTGTAGACCCTTGACGACACCGCGGACCCTTTACGACACTGCGGACCCTTTACGACACCGCGGACCCTTTACGACACTGCGGACCCTTTACGACACCGTGGACCCTTTACGACGCTGTAGACCCTTTTCGACACTGCGGACCCTTTACGACACTGCGGACCCTTTACGACACCGTGGACCCTTTACGACACCGTGGACTCTTTACGACACTGCGGACCCTTTACGACACCGTGAAGCCTTTACGACACTGTGGACCCTTTGCGACACCGTGGACCCTTTACGACGCTGTAGACCCTTTTCGACACTGCGCACCCTTTACGACACTGCGGACCCTTTACGACACCGTGGACCCTTTACGACACCGTGGACCCTTTACGACACCGTGGACCCTTTACGACACTGCGGACCCTTTACGACACCGTGAAGCCTTTACGACACTGTGGACCCTTTGCGACACCGTGGACCCTTTACGACACCGCGGACCCTTTACGACACCGCGGACCCTTTACGACACCGGGGACCCTTTGCGACACCGCGGACCCTTTACGACACCGTGGACCCTTTACGACACCGCGGACCCTTTACGACACTGCGGACCCTTTACGACACCGTGAAGCCTTTACGACACTGTGGACCCTTTGCGACACCGTGGACCCATTACGACATCGCGAACCTTCACAAAGGCTGTTAATGACCGATTTCCTCTTTTACTTGTGGCCCAGAATGCAGCGACCACGTCAACTGTGGGGATCAGCGCAATTGGATGGAGGAGAACTGCGACCAGACGAATGTCGCCGACAAATGTCCCATCATGTGCGGCCAATGCCCTGGTAGGTGAAGCAACCGAACTGTATTGTCGGTCAGTAGCACTTTTGCTAATGTTTATTGTTGACTTTTGCACACCGATGTTAAATAAAACCCCATCTTATCTTATCTTATAACAGTTGCTCGTAATGCCATTATTCATTACTGAAGAAAATATATTTGGTTGTTTTTACCACAACCAGAATAATTGTTTTCTTTGTAACTTACAAGTACGGATTTGAAACGGAATACTATTAATGACAAAACACAGGTTAAGCGTAAAAAAGCCATATATACAATAATCGCAAACTATTTAGAGAATAGCCGTATGATAAAATCATTTAGCTATAGTACTTACATATGCCGTGTTAATCAACTATGTACGGAACCGTAAGTTCATACACCCTTAAGTTTTATCTGTTGCGAACAATTTTACTATTCTTCAGGACTTTAAAATATACTTATCTGTACAAAAGCTGTTCAACTAATTTAATTACGAGAATAAAGTGTTTACCTTCAACTGACATCCCTTTATTTCTACTCATGTTTTGCAACGTCAATAGAATGATGGATATTTGTTTTATGATAGATTTCGTGACTCTTCCCGAGACGACAGAAATACCTCCACCAACGACCCCAGAACGTGAGTTAAAAGCCCCGTTTCTCCATATTCACAGCCCATAAATGTACACTACGGTCCAGGGTTTTAGTTTTTAACATCAGTGATAGAAGCGGGTTCGACAGATGGCTTTCTTGTTCTACCCTTGTGCCTTTAATGGGTAACATGTCTGCACATGACCCTAGTCAGAGGGGGTAAGCCTCTCTGAACCGCGAATCCCCAAGAATGAGAGACAGTAAGTTAAGACTAGTAGCGAAGAAACACATTAGAAACACAGGTCATGTCGCGAATATATATTGCGTTAGAACTGGAAGTTATCTTGCGGAATGAAGTTATCACAGTGAAGGTACCCTTTAGGTGAAATCCGTGAAACGAGAGATCAGGGCCGTGATTTACGGACGAATTGCGGCAGTTCCAAGCGGCGCAGTACTCTACACCATGATCTTAGTGTTTCATGGAAAATAGCATCGAAACATATCGATATATCTTTTGCAACGATTGTCTCCTTAAAAAACATGGTTCGAGTTAAATCTGCAGCTATTTATATTACCGATGATCACGCGCTCTTGTTTTGCTCGGACAGTTCCCAATGGCATGAACATCTCATTCCCGAGCAACGCAAATTCGTTCCAACGTGCCATGATAGCTCAGGTGGAATACGCCCTCTGAATCGCGAATCCTCAAAATTAGGTTGGTTGGTTATTCAGGACGCTTTATAACCACTTTTGGTCATTTCGCGTCAATGGGAGAAGGAAGGGAGAGTGGAGCCATGTCCCCGGGGGTAACCCCCTACTCTTTACGAAGAAAGACATGGGATCTTTATCTTGCGACCACACAGACATGGCCACACCAGGACTCGAACCACTAATCCACGTGCCGTTAGGCTCTCAGGTGACCAGAGCACTCAATACGAGCGCTCTAGCCCACTGAGCTGTTGCTCCGGCCCCTCCTCAAATTTAGGAGAGCAATATCTAATCTATGATGAGGACTGTTCAAGACCGGGCGCGAAAACAACGCCTTAATTTGTCGCGAATAACGAGGAATTCGCAGACTGCTATAAAGGTCTTCGCGTTGTAGAATTGTAGAGATACCCTCAAACATTGCCAACAGCTAATCGCGAATCTCCATAAATTCCTGGATGCCAATGAATTCCACGAATTCCTTGATGCCAATCGCGGAGATCGGAAAAGGTATTCCCCCCCACCACTTCCCCTCTCCAGATATGATATTGTATATATAGTAGGTCTATATATTTATACCATGATGGCAATGGCGCCAGAGAGCCACCACTTGAAGACACTGCTAAAGCGTGTGTTCACGATGAATGCCCTTGACCTTACTCGTCTGTCTTTGCCAGCGGTTGTGGACAACTCTTGCGGGGGCTGTGAGGGAGGCAGGCCAGCGCAACCCCAGTGTTCCCGGATGGTTCGCAAGGCCAAGCGGATCGTACGAAAGTAAGGACAGAATCCTCCAATAGCACAGCGTTTTTATTCCGCTAGAGGTAACATGCATGTATGTGATTTTGTACGATACCTTTTGATCGTAGACTATGCCTGAATACCATGTTTTTTTTTTCAAGAATGACTGCTTCAACAAAAATGCGGTTCTAAGCTGACGTAATGTTACTATTCACGATATTACTTTCAGCAAATTTTTCGCTTGGGTTGATGAAACTGTTGAGCAGAAATACTGCTGCGACCCATACCAGACATGCGGTGATGAATGCTTTTTAGAAGGTGAGACATTAAGTCCTTACAAACAAATCAAAACACCAGTTGATCAACAACGTTATCGTTCAGTTCGTAATAGGCTCGTGTAGGTAGTATTCATAATCTTAAGGTGATATATTTTAATCTTTGGACACATTCCTAATTCTGAACACGAATGTGACCTTTCCTGCTTTTATTCACCGGGAATACCTATTCAGATATTGTACGCCGCGGTAAATACGTTTGCGTATCTAAGTAATTAAGTATGGTGCATGAACATGAGCCCTGGTGATTGTAATGTTTACCCGATTGGTGACCTGGGGAATGTACCATGTGCTTTACTTCTGACTTGACCATTCGCCAGCGGAGACCGAGGCATGTGGAGGGTGTGACGAGAGCGAGACCGGACCCCAGCCTCTCTGCAGGAGGACCGTCAGGCAGGAGGTCCCATGCAAGGGCAAACGCAAGGCGAAACGGGGGTAAGGGTGCAGCGGCCGGTCGTCACTGTCTGTGTGTTCAGTACGCGAGGCTTTATCATCACTAGACATGAACTGCCCGTCCGTTGACGTTCGTCCATTCGCGCAAAACGATGGATTCATTATTTAGTCAACTAAAACCACGTGTTTTTTTTTGCGATGTGTTCACTTAAGCTCCAGATTATGGGGGAATTTCATTTGTAAAATTAACATAATATACCCACAGAAGAGTAAATATTGAAGCAATCTGGGTGATTGTGCAGATTATGTGGCTCATAGTTTGGTAAGCGTGGCACGTTTCAGTCACGAAATGTGTACAAACTCAGGCATCAACTTGGAACGATCAAAGCCGTAATTTTCGCGCCAGGTGATGTAGATGCAGTTTCCGGTTTAATTGCAAAATACAGACAGGTGAAGGATTTATGTAAATATTTACATGAATTGGTGTTTTTGAGAAAGGACGAAACCAGTAGGTGGTCGATGTGTATATAGTTTATAATATCTGGAATATTGTTTTAACCTGGGATATTTTGTAACAGAATTACAAACTAAAAGCAATAGCACAGCGCTCCAGCTCCTCCAAGGGGAACTTACACTTACGTCACGAAACGTCGAATGATCTCCTCTGACCTTTTTTTGATGTTTTAACGCGTCACATGAGATAATGGCCAATGTTTCTAATAGCGCTCCCGAATAAAATTAACGGGTATTCTCTTTTGATGGCGTAATATATTGGGATTGATATCTTGAAAGTCCCTTTGGACCTATAGGAGCTGGAATTTAAGGCTAACCACACCAGTGTAAAAGTGGCAGCACTGGCCACCATCATACACCCATCACAAATCACTTTTCCAAACTTTCTATTGGCTCTCGCATTTCACACCCATGACGCGACCGAATGAGTCGGCTTTCACCGTGGTGATTCATCTGAAAGTGACATTGTTATGGATTATGTACTTCATTAAATGCCTGTTTTTTGCAGCGGCAAACTAGCTGTAACCACCGCTAAAGGCGTACGGGTAAATGTAACCAGCAGCGGCGTGTTATATGATTTATTCCAGCTGTTCGAAAAAATATCATGATATACCAGGGTAAAATTGCATGGTATACTATGGGGTTGGTTATGCCATGATATAACATAGTAGCTTTGCCGTGGTATATCTTGATATAGTATGATGAACCATGGGGTTTTGTTACAGGTATGCCATCGTAGCTTTACCATCGTATACCATGATATAGGATACTAAGGCAAACCATGGAATTTTCTCATACGGGCGATCGCTGTCGGGGACATCTAGTTCCTAGTCTCAATGCCGGCATAAATCCATCATACGACCAAAAGGAAGGAGCCTCCCGATTTAATAATGTTCCATTTGCTCTTATTTGCAGCAAAAAGTGCTACAAGAACGTGCAGGAATCATATTGCTGCGACGGCTTCAGGCGCGCGTGTCGTTTGTGCGTCCAGGAAAACTAACGTCACTTCCGGCCGTTCAGCCACTACCGGCAGTTGAGGACCCGGGCCGCCAGGTCCGCCTCATGAGTGGACGGAGTGCTGGAAGACCCTGAAAGCGTATCCTGAATGACATGACCACCATCGCAAACATCACTCACACACGGAATCTTTTACTATCCAGACGTTGTCAGAAGCTAAGTCCGCTGGAACGTGGATGGAATACGGCATAATTAGAAAAAAAGCGATCCCGCCGTGCTGTAGATAAATACTAGGCTGACCACGGATAGACTATCAGGTCAACATATTTGTGCTGGGGAATAGTTTAATGCGGCTCGGGTACAGACTATAGACTAATACTACCGCAATTCTTGTATTTCGACTAAAATGGCAAGGAATCTTCATATGTCAACCCAAGTTATAAATCATGTTTTTATCGAATTGTTTTCACTGCGCAGAAACTGAAACCACTAAATATTGCTTTGCGAGTGTTGCTAATGAGTTCGCATGACCGAGCCTGTAGGGACAGGCTTGGTGCCCACTATACGGAGAGGTACGTGTGATCTGTAGTAGCATGCGGGTAACTATATAAGCCATAAGGATGTTCACATCTGTATATATATGCTACATGCTACACGGAACAACTGTAGCTGTAATCACGTCAGGTTCAGGCGGTTACAATTTTAGAGTATGGGACATCGAAAGTTCAAAGGTTTCAGGGTTATGAATCCTGCAATGGTTATGAGGCGAGTAATGTGGCACAATGCCACATGCTGTTTGCGCTTTTCCATGAAAAAAAACCTTCGTAATGATGTAAACCGTAGTCCAATTTTGGTAATAAAAATTCCCACTGTTACGGACAGTTATATTGGTATTTTCTCAATTGTGATGATTATGTTCTCCTTATTTAAGTAATTAGTATATATATTAGCCCGTCTGACTGCTGAATATATATATATACACCGTGCAGCGCCGTGCCTGGTGGGACCGCTGAAGTATTGTCCGTGGAGAATCCAGGGTGCCCCCCCCCCCAACCTCTTCCTCGACGTCCAATCAACTAGGACCCCCAACCCTTCCTATATTAGTCGTCATGAAAGAATTTACAATTATACTGCACAGACGCGAATTCAGGAAATGGAGAATGGGGGGGGGGGTTACTTTGGGTAGCAAATTCCGGGGGGGAGGATCTTGGGACGGAAGGGGGGGGGGGTCTGGACCAAAACAAGGGACCATAAAATAATATGGGGGTGAGGGTCCACATTTTAGCTGGCGTACAGTTATCATTGAAAAAAATACCATCCTCGCTCGAGATAAGAGAGGGGGGGTGGGTACAGAACTCAAGACTCCCCCCGCCCACATGGGTCAGTCCCTGCTTTATATAGCATTACAGGCCACCATCAATTTCTTCCTGTCGCTGTGTCACAGTAAGAACAAAACACGCTACTTACTAAAAAATATATCGCTTTATTGTGCCCAGGGCACCACCATGACATGGCGCTGCGTCAGTCAGGACTCACAGGAGTCATTTCAAAACTGGTCACATGCAAAGTTCTGTATCGCTTTCGATGCGTTCATGATCAAGAAAAACCAATGACTTGGAACATTAACGGGATAAGGCAGTCGCATCTGCCAAGCTCTCCGGCCTCAGATGGACGGATGTCTAGTAGAGGACTCTTTTCAACTAAGTACACAACTTGGGGAGTGAGACGTAACGGGAATTTGACGCCATGCGTAATATAAAAGACTCCTGGTGGGTAAATATTGACACGGGGGTACAAAGTTAAAATAAAATAACTTACACATCATAAATGTGATATGTTACGCATAATATCGAGGCAGAGAGTCCTTACGCCAAGTTAGTAATCGCGGAAACTGTGGGATAGTGCATGGTGAGTAATGTGTGAGCTATATACTGAATTTTGTTTGATTTTGGGTATCATGAAAAAAACGTTTGACAGAAATGTATTCGTTACATAGTACAACTGTGGCAACCCCGGCAGCGAAATATCTGTGTGGGGCAGAGGTTTCATTGGTAAGCACCATCGGTTCTACGTATAAAGTAGGTTGGTAAGCACCATCGGTTCTACGTGTAAAGATAGGTACATAAAAAATTAATGACATCAGGGACATTAACACACAAAAGATAATTACATCCCGGGCATTAACACATGCGTAATGGATTGGGTGCGTATGCATTACATATTTAACATTCCGCCATTATACACACCACTGCCACATCGGTGAAAGAAACTTTATCAAGTCGGTCATAATGCCTTTATCCGGTTTTAGTCAATGAGTTCTGACAAGTTTTTTGAGATATGAGCCACGAAGCACGACTTCCCGACAAATGCGTCAAATGAATTACATATACGTCACATATATTTACATCAGTGATTGGTCTAACTTCCGCCAGGTGAAGCACTTAGGAGTACTGAATTCGAAGTTTTTTTTCTGGAGTATGACAGCTCCGGTTGCATATATTGAAGTCATGTGGTGTCAGCTATCTTTACGTTGATGTAGTTACTACTAAGTAACTAAGTTCTGACGAAACACTTTGTTTCACACACATGTTTGACTAATTCACAGAAACAAGCTAACATACACTTTGCTTAATTAACATTAGAAATACTTTGAATAAGGTTTCAGACATTCGATAAGACAACCAACTCTTAACGAGCAATAGAGACTGTTAATAGTGAATGAAATAAACATGTTGACAAGCATGCGTGGCATTAAGTACATTATATATAAATCTGCTTGTAACTATGTGGCTCATGTCTACAAGTCTTATAGTTCAAGTACAAGCACCAATAGCGGATTATTAGAAGTACAATTTCCTCGCCGAAGTCCGTAGAACCAACAAGGCATAGGGCTGTGATTTTAGACTCAAGACTTCCGCAGAATCCCCCATGTAGATAAAGAATCGGTGTCTTATGCCGCTTTTGTGCACACAATGGACAAAGCGGGCCAAGGAACATCCCAGACGACAATGGATGATGGAAGAAACATGCCCCGGATTAGGTTTCCAGATTCGATCCCATGACCTATTGATCCGCGGTCTAGTGCGCTAACCACTACACCAGGGAGGCCCCCAAGACCTATTGATCCGCGGTCTAGTGCGCTAACCACTACACCAGGGAGGCCCCAGGACCTATTGATCTGCGGTATAGTGCGCTAACCACTATACCAGGGAGGCCCCCAGGACCTATTGATCTGCGGTCTAGTGCGCTAACCACTATACGAGGGAGGCCCCCAGGACCTATTGATCCGCGGTCTAGTGCGCTAACCACTACACCAGGGAGGCCCCCAGGACCTATAGATCTGCGGTCTAGTGCGCTAACCACTACACCAGGGAGGCCCCCATGACCTATTGATCGGCGGTCTAGTGCGCTAACCACTACACCAGGGAGGCCCCCATGACCTATTGATCTGCGGTCTAGTGCGCTAACCACTATACCAGGGAGGCCCCCATGACCTATTGATCCGCGGTCTAGTGCGCTAACCACTACACCAGGGAGGCCCCCAGGACCTATAGATCTGCGGTCTAGTGCGCTAACCACTATACCAGGAAGGCCCCCAGGGCCTATTGATCCGCGGTCTAGTGCGCTAACCACTACACTAGGGAGGCCACCAGGACCTATTGATCCGCGGTCTAGTGCGCTAACCACTACACCAGGGAGGCCCCCAGGACCTATTGATCCGCGGTCTAGTGCGCTAACCACTATACCAGGGAGGCCCCCGATCCACCTAGGAAAAGGGGTGCTAGGTTGGCCTCACTCATGCGTAACAAGTGAACACGTTTTCTGCGAACGGGAGAGTGCGCGGCTCGCCTAATGGGGGGCAGCACTGCGCTCGGTGGTGAACTACGGAATTTGGCGACGTAATGAAAGGTCAGCCTTTTACGCATACATTGATCGGAAGCGCATTTAGTTGACGTATCTCACCTGGCGAACACGTATCTTACATCTTCTGGGAGACAGGTATCCTGGTAGCTGAGGATCGTAGTCAATAGCACAGAACGGGACACGGATGATATCTACCACTACAATACATCTGCAGCAATTCGCACTGGAACGGTTCTCGAGATAGCAGCAGGTTAAATAATGAGCAGGTCAGTTCCATACTCCGTGCCTAGACGGCGCCATCGATTACATAAATATCTAAAGCTATCCATTAACAAGTATTTGGGGTGGGGGGGGGATCTAAACAGACTCGTCGGACACGTCCTCAAACTGGACGCGATCCAGGTGGTATGTTCTGGACACGGACTCCTGGCGAACCTGGAACCGCCGACCCCGGGACGCCACCGGCGACCAGCGGCCCGGGATCGACTTGGGCACCGACGTATGACGCACTCGCTTTGTCTTATTCGGCCTCGGCGCATGCGCAGCAGCGTCGCCGCCGCCGCGCCGCCGCCGCCGTGCTTACTGCGCGAGGCGGGCGCCTCAAGGTCATGGATGCCCTTGGCGGTGACCTCGGATGCCGGTTGCTTGGCTACGTTCTTGGCGGCGTGTCGCCCTAAGGGTTGCATCTCCATGGCGTCCTGATCCGGAGTCGCGTGTTTTCCCGGACTCGTCTTCTGGAGTTTCCGGGTGCGATGGTAGCGCACCGGCTCCACGCGCTGCAGCGGCGGCTGCGGCTGCGGCAGCTGGTGCGCATGCGCCTGCATCTGCGCC